>JZKD02S1371489.1:550135-579517 GCA_000966675.3 Picea glauca
TATGACTCCTGCTGAACTCAATTATACAGTTACCAAAAAGGAATTCTTAGCAGTTATCTATGCTATTAATAAATTTAGACATTACATTACTGGCTACTCTACTCTTGTCCATACTAATCACTTAGCTATCAAATATCTAATGAACAAACCTATCACAAATGCTAGAGTCACCAGATGGTTACTATTATTGCAAGAATTCGATATTACAATTGTAGATAGACCAGGAAAAGAAAATGTAGTTGCTGATTTCCTTTCTTAGTTGACACCTGATGATGATACTCCAGTAGATGATTCCTTTCCCGATGAATATCTATTTTTAGTTTCTGCTCACTCACCCTGGTATGTAGACATTGCTAACTACTTGGTTGCAGGGAAGTTACCACCACACATATCCCACCGAGAGAAAAGAAGAATCATTCAACAAAGTGCTCAGTATAGTTGGATAAGTGGGTGTCTTTTCCATACAGGACCTGATCAAGAAATCCGAAGGTGCATTAGAGAAGACAAGATTTATGATTTACTAAAATCTTGTCATGATGGCCCTTGTGGAGGGCATTTTGCTGATAAGAGAACAACACATAAAATTATCAGGATGGGGTACTATTGGCCCTCACTTTTCAAAGATGAAAATAAATATGTTCGGGCCTGTGATAGCTGCCAAAGATTAGGCCAACCTAATCATAGAGGCGAAATGCCATTAAACCCCTAGATAGTACTTGAACCATTTGAAAGATGGGCCTTAGACTTTGTAGGACCCATTAACCCCCCATCCGATCAAAAAGTTTACATAGTGGTCTACATAAACTATATGACTAAATGGGTGGAAGCTAAAGCACTCCACAGAGCGACTGAAGAAGCAGTTATAGATTTCTTATTTGAAGACATCTTCATCAGATTTGGAGTGCCAAGAGAATTAGTTACAGATGGAGGACCTCCTTTCACTTCTCATGGTTTTAAATCCACCCTTCAAAAATACCATATTCATCATAGAATGACTACAACATACCACCCCCAAGCCAGTGGACAGGTGGAAAGCACAAACAAAGTAATAGAAGCCATTCTCACAAAAATAGTGAAGGAAAACAGAAAGAACTGGTCTCACGGGCTCCCTGAAGCATTATGGGCCTACAGAACTACCTGGAGAAATACTACAGGATTCTCTCCCTATGAATTAGTCTATGGAAAGAGTGTTGTCTTTCCTGTGGAGTTTGAAATCAAAACCTTAAGGACTGCTTTAGCTGTCAACCTTGATTTGACCGACGCACAGACATCCAGGTTACAACACCTTAATGAATTGGATGAGAAAATACTAGACGCCATTCATCAGACAACTATGATTCAACAACAAAGATCAAAATGGCATGACAAAACTATCAAGCATAAGCAGTTCCAAAAAGGTAATTGGGCCCTACTGTATGACTCTCGGTTCAAAGAATTTCAAGTGAAACTGCATACAAGATGGCTTGGACCCTATGAAGTAGACACTATTTTCCCCAATGGAACAGTAAGGCTCCTCACAATCGATGACTCTAAAACACTGTTACTTGTAAATGGTCAACGGCTCCGTCTGTACCAGTGCCCTATTTCCAAAGAAGATTTTAAGGCCACATGTGTGGCAGACTCTCATTACCTCTTTTTAGAGGGGGCTCCTACCCCTCATTGCAATTAATTTCTTTTTTTTAAGTTAATTTCCTTAGTATTAGATTAGATTTCGCTTACTAATAATCCCTGTCAAGAAATACCATGTTACAATCGATTTTTTCAGATTCCCGATCAAAGAACATGCCTACTAGGAAAGGATGATCCTACTTCAAGAAGAGGCAAGATTTCCTATTGCTGAAACACCATTGTCAGCAAACCTTCCACCATGTTTCCCATTGCTAAAACACCATTGTTCAACAACTTTTTGACTTTCCCCATTGCTGAAACACCATTGTCAGCAACTTTTCGCCATTTTCCCATTGGTGAAACAACATCGTCCAACAATTGTTTCACCTTTTTTATATTACTGAAACACCACTGTTCAACAATCTTTCACACCATTTTCCCCCCATCATTGACCAACAACCCTTCACCATTTTCCCCATTGTTGAAACACCACTGTCAACAACTTTTTGCTTTTTTTCCCATTGCTGAAACACCACTGTTCAGCAACATTTTGACTTTCCCCACTTTCACCACTTTCTCATTGGTGAAACACCATTGTTCAAGAATATTTCACACCATTTTTCCCCCATCATTGATCAACAACCCTTCACCATTTTCCCCATTGCTGAAACACCATTGTCAACAACTTTTTGCTCTTTTCCATTGCTGAAACACCACTGTCAGCAACTTTTTGTTTTTTTCCCATTGCTGAAACACCACTGTTCAAAAACTTTTTGACTTTCCCCATTGCTAAAACACCACTTCCTCAGCAGTATTCTGCAACATCACTCTTCAGAAAACATTTATTTGTTCCTCCTACGGCTGAAACACCAACTTTTTGGCATTTTCTGTCAATAAGCTTTTGCGCTCTCATACTACATTTTGTCCTTCCAGTCAACAAATCCTTGATACAATTCATCTAAAAAATCAAAAGTCTCCACCATGGCCACTGCAGAACTATTATGTACAAGCATTATATGTTATTTAAGTACGAATCAAAAGGTAAAGACGAGGTATGTAAATTCTATGTATTACAGTTAATCTATAGTTAAGGAGAAGATTCCAAATCATTATTACCACTCGTATAAAATCATTATCAGACACACTTGCACGGAGGGGAGGAAATATCAAACTTTTATGCCATCATTTCACACTAATTAACCACTGCCATTCCTATTTACCATCCTTTCATTCGTTTCACCACCATTCGCATGCCTTCGCTCGAAAAACTTACTCTGCACAGAAGATATTACTCGACTCTTTGACGGTGTATTTTACTGAGTTGTTAGCTATGGGAGGCTCTGTTATACAATATGAACCCACCATGATAGCCCTGTTAGAACTGTATCTAGAAGCCTATCAAATTTTTCTGCAGGTAGGATGGCTCAGTTATTTTTAGAGACTCCAGGGGTTTGATCAACAACAGGTTCTGCAATTTGCTCAAAATCTTCAGGAAGATCATTCCATTGTTCAAGGGGCTCAAATTTCAGTTACAGAAGAGGATATAGCACAGGTTTCGGGTCTCCCTACCAATGGAATTAGCCTATTCAGCCGCAAACATATCATCCTTAATGCCCAGCAGGATTTCCTCTTGCCAGGGGAACAAATTGAACATAAAGGTCGGGGTGTCTGACTCAGCTCGTTGCCACCTCCATGGCCGAAAGTTAAAAAATTCCTCAAACACTACCTTACCTGTGAAGGTCGATACCAAGTAGTCTACCAGCATGATTTTGTCTTGTTGTCTCATTTACAACATGCTAGACTGGTGAACATTCCTTATTATCTGCTTGGTTGTCTCAAAAATATGTCACACTACTGTAAAAAGGCTAAAGATCCCACCCTTTCACTCACCCATCACCATCTTGTTCAACTTATTATACAAAAGGGTTTTTCCCAACAAAACCCTCCACCAAACAACCCACCCATAGATCCCTAAGAAGCTGCTAAAATTTCTGAAAATCTTCAGGAAAAACAACCACAAAACCCTCGAGATTCTCCAGAAATACCTGACAATCTACCCACAAACCCAATCAACCCAATTAACCCTCCTACCATACCAATCCCGCCCCACATTTTACCAGAATAATCTACTCCTGCCCTTCATATTCTCAGTGATGATCTTGAACCAGACAATTCCCCCTGTCCCATCATTGCGGAAAAGCCCCCATGCAAACGAAAGAAAATTCCTTTCTTCCCGCCCTTTTTACAAAGAAAACGAACAAGGGCCTCAACAAGGACAACCACTACCACCACTACCCTAAACCCCCAACCCATCCGATTAATACCCCATACACCTCCAACCTCCCAAATCTCGGAATCTTTTCCTATTCCACCCATGAGCACTGAAACACAAGAACCAGATGCCCAGGATGTTGTGACATCATTCGTTTCAAATCAAGTAGCTAAAACAAAAGAACTAGCTACTCATTCCGTAGCTGAAACACAAGAACCAACTACCCATTTAGTAGCTGAAACACAAGAACCAACTACTCATTCAGTGGCTGAAACACAAGAACCAGCCATAGCTACCACACAAGAAATAGCTACAGCTGAAACACAAGAACCAACTGCTGATACTGATACTGAGATATAGGAATCAGAGGTCCAGGGTGCTGCAACATTACTTTCCTTACATCAAGAAGTTGAAACACAAGAAGAAGTTGTCGATCCTGCAGCTGCTCCACAAGAACCAGCTAGTGTGGTTGTGACTGCTACACAAGAACCAGTCACTCCTCAACCAGAACCAACAATGGCCTCTGTCTTAGAAGAAAATGAGTTCCTAAAATCTGAACTGGAAGCCTACAAGCAAGAGCTAGCCGTAGCAAAGGAAGCTTATGAGAAGGAACTTAATTTGTACACCCTAGCTCGCATAGAGACCATGTCAGAAGGAACTACAATAGAGAATCTGTGTAGAGAATATATGTGTTGTCGATGTGGGGACATCTACTATCAAGCAGGCTACAAAGTAATTCAAATCCCAATGCCAGGAGCTTCCCCTGCTCCTTCAACTTTTGCAGTCAAAGAAGAAGAAAATGTTGTTACATAAGAACCAGCTCTAGCTGTCACACAAGAACCAGCTACAGCTGAAACAGAAGAACCAGTAGGACCTTCCAAAATTGAGACTGAACCCTGGCCTGCAATAAATGTCAAATCTGAAACCCCTGCTTTTGTTAATAAAGCTACACAAACATTTCCTATTGAAGAATTTTTCCCTCCCAGCCAGATTAATACCCACACCTTTGTGGAATAGGCCACTTAGACCCTACCTCAGCCTACTACTTGCAACGTTGAAACACAAACTCAGCCATGGGATGAGTAGGCAATAATAGAAAAATGGAAAAAAGAGTTTGTTTTTACATAGGCCAAAAGCCTACAAGAACACAGATAGATCTGGATAAATCATACCTACTCAAATTGGGAAGCTTTGGAGCAAACACACCAGGAAGCTCGTGTCCTTAAGAAACTGAATAAGGAGCTAAAAGGTAGATTGGTCCTGATATTTGACTTGGCATAGAAGCTATTAGCTGCAAGAAAACCATCCTGCAATTACTCCCTATTCCTTATGGAATGACTTACATGGTTTCAGATCAAATCAGTCAAAGAAGGAAGACCCCATGCAGTATTAAATTCAACAGATTTTATTAAAACTTTTGCAGAAGCCTCTGCTATGGATCAACACCTCCTCTGTGAGGCATATCTTCACAATGAGTCCATCCCTGAAAACCGGCAGCTGAACCTTAACCCTCTTGTCGATGATATCCAGATTAGGGCACTCACCTCCTTCCTCAACAATTAGATTATATGGCAGGATGACTTCCTAGATGCCAAGCACAATGAGGATAATCGCCTTCTCTGGATAAGGCTAGAACCACAAAATGTTGCCACCTTTGTTACAGAGTATTATCAGTTTTTAAAGAAACCAGGGATGACTGAACACATTCAGCAACTACAGACAACAGTGCTTCAGGATTGTCAACACTTCATCATATCCAAAGAGATTGCTGCCCTACAGGAAAATAACATGTTTTGGCAACAATCTACTAAGAAAAGATAGGAACACAATCCTTTTAGCCCCACTAATCTCAAGATAGCAATCTCTAGGGTACCCAACTACATCAAGTGTGTTCAACAATGTGCTGAAAGCTAGATAGGGTACCAGTTTTATTTTCCTATCCTCTAGTTGCTAGCAGAGAGATATCAAATCCATTATAAGTTTCCTAATAAGACAGAAACAACATCTTGGAAAAGGTTACAATGCATCCAAGGGTTCATATCTCCAACAGACAGTACCTCCCACAACTACTGCTTGAGTAACTTGCACGCTCAGAGTCGGTATTCAGATTCTGATTCAGAGTGAAGTTGCCTGAGGACATGCAACATTTTAAGTTGGGGGGGATGTTAGGACCACACAATGTACCTTTTTTCCCACACTTTTTTCCACCATTACACTCTTGTTTCACTCACATTTAAACTCATAATATCACTTTACCTTATCTTTCCAAAGGTATACAACATCTCTTCTCTTTACTATATGTTTAATTTGTTTTGCATATAATTTTACATTACTCTCATACTTAACCAGTGATCAAAAATGTATAAGTGTTGAAACAGTTAGAACTGCAGATTAGCATTGAGGCCTATTGCTGAAATAGTTAAAGCATGCAAACCATGTGGCTGAAACAACAACTCATACAAAAGAAGTTGTTACACAATCTGTGGTCAACGATGGTGAAACACAGAAGCTGTTACACAGTCCGTGGTCAACGATGATGAAACACAGAAGCTGTTACATAGTCCATGGTCAATGATGTTGAAACATAGAAGAAGATGTTACACAGTCTTTGGACAACGATGCCGAAACAACAACTCACACAGAATTGACTACAACAACAACACCTTGAGCTAGCATCAACCATCGCTACCGCCTGAGAAGTGCTGAAACAGTTAGAACACAAATCTTGTGGCTGAAACAACTCGCGATTTGCGATGTTGAAACAACATACAATAGCAGTAACAAGAAACAAATAAAGAAGATGTTATTCCAGCTGCAACAACAACACCTCACTCAACACTTGTAATAGCATTCTATTGCGGGAGACTAAGATATCCTATTCCAGTTTAGAAAGTCAAACTGACTAAGAATAGGACTCATATGTACACCTGTAACTAGTTGATTAAATTGTATTGAAGGGATCCTCCTCTTTAAATAAGAGGAAATTACCATTTGAGAGGATCTTTTGTTTTTGTATTAAGAAAGGATTTACCGAGAGGGACGTTTTTACTCTAGATTGTAATGTAACACAGTTGACAAATGAATAAAAGATTGTTCTTAGCATTTCTCTCTAGTTCCTTTCGTTTCAGGGGAATCTTGTGAGAAGGGAGGGCCCACCTTATTCACAAGATTCACCTGTTAGCTTTGTAGTGTGTTAGTGTGATTTCTATTTATGCCTTGATTAAATTATGTTTTGTTGAAACACTACTTTAGTGAATTATGTTTTGCTGAAACACTGCTTTACTGAACTCTGTCTAGCTGAAAACTCTGCTTTACAGAATGTCACATTGTTTTCATATGATTCATGCTTGGGTAACTGTTAATCATTTTAGTTAGCAATCATGTTTGATGAATTTATGAAAGCTTGGTAATCAGAAACAGGTGTTGAAGTTTCCTTCTTAGGAAATAGGGTCTTGTTCTCTGTTAGAGATAGTTAGCCTTCAGTGCATTAATGAGTTTATGAAAGTGTGCTAATCAGAAATAGGTGTTGAAGTTTCCTTCTTAGGAAATAGGGTCATGTTCTCTGTTAGAAGTAGTTAGCCTTCAGTGCATTAATGAGTTCATGAAAGTGTGCTAATCAGAAACAGGTGCTGAAGTTTCCTGCTTGGGAAATAGGGTCATGTTCTCTGTTAAGAGATAGACGGTCTTCAGTGTGTATGTCAATTATTTCAATTAAGTAATGAGTTCATGAAGTGTGATGATCGGAAACTGGTGCTGAAGATTGCTGCTTTGGTAATAGGGTCATGTTCTCTGGTTACAGAATAGTTGGTCTTTCCTATTGCAACATCTTGTTGTTATTTTAATGTAATCTAGGATTCTTCAATTAATCATTTCTTTAAACTTTGAGCTCTGCAATAGGTAGATTGCTTTCATGTAATTCAAGTTATAACTTCAGTTTGTTCAAGGCAAGTGTGATTAATATAGTTTTTACTACAACTATAGGTTGCTTTTGAGATTGAGGATATATAGTGCGTGGTTACCTTTGAAATAAATAGACTTCCCTGGATTGACAATTTATGTAGCACTTGATTGTTTAGGTTAAATAAGAAATTATAGTGACCAACAATGACAAGGATTAGCTATGGTGTTGACTAAAAGCAATGAAGAAGCCATAATAATGGGTGAAAATGACCAAGCAAATGTTGTTTTAAGTGAATCAAAACATGATGAGTGGTACTCTGATATTGTTTATTACTTAAATAATATCTCATGTCCTGATCACTTAGTGGACCATAAGAGAAGATATTTGATATTGAAATCTATGAAGTTTTTCTTAATCCAAAATGGTCTTGGTTGGAGGACCCTGATGCAGTAATCCTTACATGTGTTAACAAAGAGGAAGTTGATAAGATGATTAAGGAACCTCATTCAAGGTATTGTGGTGGCCAATTTTTTGTACGTACTACCACACATAAAATATTGAGCGTAGGTTACTATTGGCCTACAATGTTAACTCCATTATGTTAGGTCACGTTATCCATGTAAATTATTCTAAGGGAAACATTGATTTCCTACTTTGCCTTTGAAACCAACCACACATTTTCAACAATGGGGCTTGGACTTCATTGATAGATTTAAGGATAAATCTAGCAATGGATATTATTGGGTCTTGACTGCTATAGAATATTTAAATAGTTGGGAAGAAGCCATAGCAACAAAAAAGGAAACCGAGGAGGTCATAATGAGTTGCCTTGAATATAGAATAATCATAAGGTTTGGTGCCCCTACCAAGATCACTACTGATAATGAAAAAGTATTTATCTCTTTGGCCTTGGAGATTTTTTTTTCAAGTATGAGATAATTTTATCTCATTCTTCTAATTACTATCCCCAAGGAAATGGATTGCTAGAATCCAACAACAAGAATATGATCAATATTGTCAATAAGATTGTGGGTGAAAATAAGAAAATTTTGGATAGTAATATGAAAAATGCATTATGGGAATATCGTACCATGACCACAAATTCCAAAGGAATAATCCCATTTGAGTTAGTATATGGATTGGAAGAAAAGTTATTTGCTAACCTCCAAATCCCCATCCTTCATTTTTCACAAGAATTTACAACTGATAAGGATGCATTGCAAGGAAGAACCAATTAACTCATAGAGTTAGATGAGTCCAAGAGACACGCTTTTGATCAAATGGAAATGAATCAAGATAAAATTAAAGGAACATATTATCATAAATAAAGACAAAGGGACTTCAGATATGGTGACCTTATACTTATGTGGGACAAGAGGAAAACAAATCCAGGTATACATAAGAATTTTGATAGTTTTTGTCTTGGCCCTTACAAGATTGAGAATAAGTATGAAACTAACTCCTATTTGAACACACCTGAGGGAAGGAAGTTTCCATTGCTTGTTAATGTATCCCTTCTCAAACCCTACTATGCAAAAGGAACTTGATTTTTCTATTAGTTTAGCATAATTTTAGGTCATGTTGTGTTCTTTCATCTTGATTATACTTTCTTTTACTAATGTTACTTATTGATTTATTTTATGCATTCATGATAGCTTAGCTTATACATGTTATAATTTTTTTTTATCTATTGATGAAAAAAAAAAAAAACTCTTGCATTTATACCTTTGATATATAAGTGTGGATTATATTCCCTTCCTCTTTTGTTATTGATAACTTTATATTAGAACGTAGTAGTAAATTTTTAGAGTGATGCGTGACTGCAGGTCTTGGAGTACCATGTTCATGTTTGGACAACATCGGGAAGACATTATATTAGATTGATAATTAATAATATAATTATTGGTTATTAAATACTATATATAATAAGTAAATGATAATAATGAGTAGTTATTGATTATCCAAGGGACACATCCTTTCATGGATGGTCACCATATGTTCCCTATATATGGAAAACTCATCATTGTAATAATATATCAATCATATCTCATTTAAGAAAAAAAAAATGGTATCGGAGTGGGACTGGGCTTGAATCCTTCACAGAAGGACCTAGGAAAATGAGAGTAGAGTATAATGTTGGGAGTGTTAAATTTATGGGGTTGTTACAATCTCTACGTACAACATGTTTACTTTTTACTCCTACCTAAATTATAGAAAGAAATCCATAAATTATGGTGGGAATTAATTTCTAGTCAAAATGTCTAATTACCTAAATATGAGGAATGTACTACATATTTAGTTCTACCTGTATTTATGCAAAGAATCACATGAATTATGGAGGAACAATGGATTATAACCAAATTTATATTCGGGTAGTTACGAGAGGTATTCTCCAACTATTTATAAGAAAGAAAAATTAATTTAATTTTCAAAGAAATGTGTCTTTTTTGATCAATCTAATATTACTATAAAAAGACACTTGAAAGAAACAACAAGAGAAACACATATTTTTTCTCTCTCACACATGGGAAGTGATCTAAGGAAGAGACTAAAGTTTCTAAGAAACTGAAATTTTCGGAGTTAATTAGTGATGTTCTAGAGTTTACTAAAGTAATATCATATATCATTGGAAGTAATTACCACTTGCGGAAAATTGTGCTTGTCTAATTTAACACTAGAAAATCAACATGGTTAGTCGTAGGACATTGAGTATAGGATGGATGTGTGTTGGCAAATGTATGACATCGAGTATATTATGGATGTGTGTTGGTCACAGTAGAAGATGTATCATTTGTAGGGTCACTATATATAGTTGTGCACAAGATAAATCTCCTTTAGGAGATGCTTTTTGTTGTTCTTGTTTCTTGTTCTGGGAAGGTCACAGGTAATAGCTATGATAAGGATCCATAATGGAGGTCACAAGAGGAAGACATGGAGGGAAATACCTTCCAACATGATATGAAGGAGAGACATTTCCATACATGATGCTTAGAGACAAGAATTCTCTAGGAGCAATGTACCTCACAGGATGGGACCATGCAAAATAGCAAAGCCAATTCTAGTGATCATGGATACAGCTAGTCCAGACCGACTATAGCACAACTATGGTGTTATATCCAAGTAGAGGAGGCTCTAATACATCCATAGGGAGCAGATATTGAGTTATCTCCATAGAATGAGGAAGATCTACCTTCGTTGTCAGAGGGAGAAGAGGAAGAGGAGGAGTCACCTCCAACTCTAGAGGGAGTGTTGGTCTTTGAGGAAACATCATGAGACATTCTCCCTGGAGGGTCCTATGTGTAATAGTCGGGGGGGGGGGGTTGTAGACTTCATCCTGACGTGCCTCAGATGGTGAGATGAAGGAACCAAGACGTTGGTTTCACAAGGAAACCTCAATATGTCTTATGAGACATTGGTTCCATGAGGGAACCTCGATATGTATTAGACATTAGTTTCATGACGAAACATATATATGTCAAATATGGTCCAAGACGAAATTACCTTTTAGAGGGATACAATTGAGCCTATTGATCAAATTGGTCTCATTTATCCTATAGCTCTAGTTAATGTTCCCAGAGATATTGCAATAGGTCAGAAGAGACCTGCATGGGCTCATCAGACTCTACAGGAGGAAGAAGGACATGCAACTCATTGTGGTACCTTCCGAGTGAGAAAGAGACCTCAGAGATATTCATGCTATGTCGTAGCTATGATCCACATCATTCATTTTGATCCTTCATGTTATGATGAGGAAACTAGTCATCCAGTATGGAGAGATGTCATGATGGTGGAGTATCAATCCATCATGAAGAATGATGTGTGGGATATTGTTCCAAGACCCAAGGGGAAGTATATAGTGGCTTCCAAATGGATCTATAAGATCAAAAAAAAAATTTACAAGAGCATCGAGAGGCACAAAATGAGATTTATTGCTAGAGGATTCTCACAGATGGAGGGAATAGATTATGAGGAGACATTTTATCTTGTTGCTCGATACACTTCTATGCAGATGATTATTTCCCCTGTAGCATCAATGGGTTGGAGAGTACATTAGATGGATGTGAATACAACCTTTCTCAATGGAGAGATTGAGGAAGAAGTATACATAGAGAAACCAGATGGTTTCGTGATACATGTGAAGGATTCTCATGTGTGTAGGTTGAACAAGGCCCTGTATGGACTCAAGCAGACACCTCGATCTTGATATGTGAGGATTGATGGAAACCTGATGAGTTTTGGATTCAAAAAAAGTGTTGTTGATACCATACTGTACTACAAGATTGTTAATGGTGAGCCCCTAATTTTTGGTCCTCTATGTTGAATATTTATTCCTCACCAATATAGATAGCCTTAATGTTGAATGAAAGTATGCGTTGGCCTCTGATTTTGAGATGAAGGACCTTGGTATGATGCACTACTTATTGGGACTAGATGTGTGGTAGAGAACTGATGAGATCTTCCTAAGTCTAGGGAAGTACATAGTTGAGATGTTGAAGAAGTTTGGGATGTTGAAATGGAAGCCCGTGGCTACACCAATGGTGACAAATCTAAAGAAACTAAGTGTGTCTTCTTTCTGTTTTGACGAAATTGATCCGACTCTGTACATACACTTGATTAGATAATTGATGTATTTGGTTAACACCAGACCAGATATTTTTTATGTAGTGAGTACCCTTAGCCAGTTTATTAGTCAGTGAAGACAGATAGATGGGATTGTTGTGAAGCATGTGCTGAGATACCTATGAGGAATAGTTGGACATGGTATGAGATATACTTCCAATATTGACACAAGATTCTAGGGATGTACTAACTTTGATTGGGCAGGGAGTACAATGGATAGGAATAGCACCTCTGGGTGTTGCTTCACTTTGGTATCTTCCATGGTTTCCTGGTGTAGTAGAAAATAGACTTTTGTGGCCTTGAGCATCGCAGAAGCAGAGTACATTTCATTAAGTACGGAAGTCCATGAAACAATGTGGCTTCACAAGATCCTTGCAGATTTTTTTGGACATGTGTTGGATTCCACTATTATTCCAAGACATGGTGTAGAGGAAGGACATATTGGTGCAGTACCTTCCCACAGATGAGCAGGTTGTTTATGTTATTACCAAACCAGGAAAAATTTCAAGTACTTTTGTGATAGACTTGGCATGGAAACGAATGTCTCCCTTACTGAGAGGGAGTGTTGATTTGTCCAACTTCCTGAGACATTCCCCGGATCATACTCCTTTGTGACTGAGTTGAGATGATATGTGAGGACACTTATCCAAGAAGGGAGAAGTGGGTTTGGGATTATCTGAGAAGGAATAAGTGTGTTGATCTGTGAGGCCACTTATCTGAGAAGGGATAGCTCAACATCCCTTGTGGAGATCACATGAGGACACATCCCATGTGGAGGGCACATGAGGACATGTCAAGGGATTTGACCTTGATGTCACACACTATGGGAAGTTGACCTTAGTGTTTCTAGAAGGAGTAGCCTCTAGAAGTCCACATGGGAGTGCCATGTGTGACATATGTTCTCTAGATCGTACTCCTCTATGAACTGAGTTGAGTTGATTTGTGAGGACACTTATTTGAGAAGGGATAAGTAGGTTTGGGCTTATAACCCAATGTCCCTTCTAGAGAGAACATGAGGAAACATCCCTTGTGGAGAGCACATGAGGACATGTCAAAGGAGTTTACCTTGACATCACAAACTATGGGGAGTTGACCCTAGTATTTCTAGAGGGAGTACCCTCTAGAATTCCACATGGGAGTGCCATGTGTGACAAGACCTTTTGCTACTACAATTGTTGTGTACCACTTGTAGAGATTGTGTGTCTCTAGAAACTAGTTGTGTACTACTATAGTGGTTGTGTACCACTGGCAGTGAATGTGTGTCACTAGACAGTATGTGTGTGCTAATAGGAGTGGTTGTGTACCACTGGTAGTTGTGTACTACTATGGAAATACACCTCCCGAGCTAAGAGAGAGTGTTGATGTTTCAACATCAGGTAGACCTTCTCCTAGATTGGTTTATAGACCAAGGGAGATAGGATACATTTATCATAAAGGTGCACTTGTGGTAAATGGGCACAAGCGTAGTCGTTCCTTGATCATGAAAAAGAATAATATGGACTCGAGATGCTTGAAGTGATTTCCACATGTCAATTAGCATCAAACTGACATTCACTCACAGGTGTGTACCTATGGTGAAAGATCCTAGTGTGGTCTTTGTCCTAGTCATGGTGATTTGAAAAGGAATGATAAAGAATCAAGATGTTATATGATATTACATGTGGACCCAGAGTGAGACTAATCTCAGAAAGAGTCAATCGGCTCAGAGGGAGAGCCACATAAGGAGTTTCTCCTCGGTTCAAGTGGGAGAGAGTTGTCTCCCAAGACTGACAGACAAGTGTCATGACTCTAGGGTGAAGTTTGTATACTTCATAGACAAGCTTGTCATGATGCAGAATGTCTCACTCGTTGAGAGGGACTGTTGATGTTTGGACAACATCGAGAATACATTGTCTTATATTAATAATTAATAATATAATTATTGATTATTAAATACTATATATAATAACTAAATGATAATAATAAATAGTTATTGATTATCCAAGGGACACATCCTTTCATGGATGGTCACCATTTGTTCCCTATATATGGAACATTCATCATTGTAATAATATATTGATCATATATCATATGAAGAAAAAAAACATACCAAAGATGTTGAGGTTCTCATGTGCTCTACAGTGAGCACAAGTCCCCATGTTGGACCTGAATTCTACCCCTTCTCATCTAGGCATAACTAGAGGTGATCATTCTTCATAATCCACATTGCATATAGTGGTCCCAAAGATGATGATTGGCATCCTACACAGATGAAAACAACTCCAATGCATCTTCCTCATCATTTCTTAGCTCATTCACTTGATCAACAAACTCATCTTATCATGGTTGTCCAACACACATGAGGCTTATTATCCATTGCTTCATGTGAAGTGTTTACATTTAATGGATTGGGAATTTAGGTAAGGTTCTTGGTTTGAAGTCATATAATCAATCATGATGCTTGGAATTTATTCTCTTTTCCTTGTTTCACCTTGTTGGCCATCATATGTACTGTAGTGAAGTGTTTTCACTCTTGGGGTAAATTGTTAGATTTTTCTTATTTACAGAGCATTAGAGTTATTGAGAAATAACATCAAAAATGAGAGACAAAAAGAACAAAAATTATTTATCTTGGGAAAACCCCAAATGGGGGAAAAACCTAGGAACCTTTCTTAGATATATTCCATTCACAAAGAAAGTTGAAATAGATAAACCCTAGCTCAAGGGATAGCTCAACCAGAAATACCACCATAGTTGTAGAAGCAACAATATACCAAGGTAGTGCACCTCCTCAAGGAGTAGCACAAAGAGAGACATACCAAAAGACTGAACAAGAAGAACCTAAGTCACTACAGCAGTTGTATCACCTTCTCCAAACTTGCACCTTTCTTTTGTGTAGCTAAGAGAGTGTGTGTGAGTGAACAAATAAGATAAGGTGCCTCTTTATTGATAGTATTCCTATCCTTCTAGATAGTCAGACTTCTCTTCTGGGAAGGCGTATTTTCATTATTCTTTATTCTATTGGGCCAAGTTCTCTTCTGGGAAGGTGTCTTTTCATTATTCTTTATTCTATTGGGCCGACTTCTCTTTTGGGGTATTTCAACATCTGTCCAATGGATGTCTTGCTTCAAGAATCTTTTCTACATCTAAGAAAGGTCATCTAGGATGGAAATATCCTCCCACACCTACCAAACATCAACACTCCCTCTTATCTAGGGAGGTATCCTTCATGATGTCTTGATCTAGTATTCCATGGGCTACTCTGCAATCAATTGGTAGCACACAATTGCCACAATTCTATAGATAGCTCAAATCATCCATCATAGTATCTATAATCAAGTAGCACTCAACTAATCCTAATTTGAACTGGTAGTCTCTATGACAATCGGTTAGTAACGCACAACTACTACAATGATATTTAGTAGAATACAACTGTGTCAGTCCATAGTAGTACACAACTACTATCCGGTGGTATACAACCACTCCAAGTAGCACACAACTACTATTCAAAGACACAATGTCTCTCTCTTGCAATCAATCAATAGCTACACAATCTACCACCATGAAGTTTAATAGTCTCTATGATTGTGCAACAATCAACTAGTAGCACACAACTACTACCATGCCATCAACCATAATCATAGTCTGCAACTTCCATGACTATGCAACAATCAACTAATAACACACAAATACTACAATGTTATCGACCATAGTTAGGATCCAAATGATTATGCAACAATCAACTAGTATCACACAACTACTACAATGCCATCAACCATAGTCATCCATATGACTATGCATCATTCAACTAGTAGCACACAACTACTACAATTCCATCATCCATAGTCATACCTATGATTATGCAACAATCAAATATAGCACACAACTACTACAATTCCATCATCCATAATCATAGTCAATGTCTCTATAACTATGCAACAATCAACTAGTAGCACACAGCTACTACAATGCCATCAACCATAGTTATAGTCTCATCCAGTAGCACGAAGCTACTCCCATAGTCCTCATAACTATGTGTGTGATTTTTCTTCTCTCATCAGGTTCGGTAGTGTGTTACCCCCTCAGTCACCTCACATGAATAATATAGGGAATTATTGGCCAAAGGCATTAGATGGCATGAGAAGAAACAACACACCTCCCTCTCAACGAGGGTGGAAATTTTTCATCACACCAAGCTTGTCTCTATAGCACCTAGAGTATTTTTCACTCCTAGTCAAATCAACATGACTAATAGGAGAAAGAATGTGCATGGGCCATTCACCACTATCCAAGTCAGCATGGATATTCTTGTAAGTGAATGTATCATTCTCCCTTGGTCAAATCAGCATGACCAATCTGGGAGAATGTCTACCCGACGCTACTCATCTTTCCATCACCTTGGAAAAAAGCTTGGTGAGAATGTTTGCAATCTTCTCATTTGTGGATTTGTACTGGAGCTTCATTTCTCCCTTCTGCATCATGTCTTGGATGAAGTCCTGGAAGAAAATTTTGAAGCCACACTGCTTCATGACTTGTCATACTAGATCCTATATAATTTGCCTTTGTTGTACTAAGTGCCACTGATGCCTGCTTCTTGTTCAACCATGAGATCACATTGATCCCAAACTGAAGCAACATCTGGAAGTACTCTTCTAATCCACTGCACTCCCTACCCATTCAGAGTCTGTATATCCCTATAGATCCACATCTCCATCTATGGAATATCTCAATTTATATCCAATCATACCATGTAGGTATCTCAACATATGTTTTGTTTCCATCCAATGTACATGTCTAGGTTCAACCATGTACTATTAACTACAAAGAATTTGTCTAGTCTAGTGTAAACCAGGTACATCAAGGATCCAATCAGTTGTCTATACATTGTGGGATCCACCAAATATGAAGATGAATAACTCAAGAGCTTCATATTTATTGTCATGGGTGTGGTCATGGACTTGTAGTCCATCATCTCAAATCTCTACAGTGTCTCAACAATATATTTTCCTTGGCTAAGGAAAATCTCATATGATCTCTGCCACATATCCAATCCCAAGAAGTAATGCATCAGACCTAGATCCTTCATCTCGAACTATGAAGTGATCTCCCTCTTGCATCCAAATATGAGATTTGCACTCCTATCAAAAACAGTCCATCCACATATAGGATTAGTGGTAAATCATTCCCAAGATTATCAAGTAACTGTCTAATCTTGCATATCATGCCTTGGGTGCCTATTTAGTCCAGTACACAATCTTTTTCAATCTACATACATGAGACTCCTTCTCAAGTATCTTATGGATTCTCTATGTACACTTCTTCTTGCTACTGGAGCAAGTGTCCCATCAAAAAATCATCATGACATAAATCAACGTTTGTACATCTCTATGCTTCCATATGTAGCATGCTTGATCTTGTAGATCAACTTGGAAGTCACCACTGACTTCCCTTCTTGTCTTAGAATCAAGGAAAAAGGTCTGTATCCCAATCCTACTGACCGACTTCCTCCTTTGTCATTGAAACAAGGGAAACCTTTCAGAAGGTATCATATCTCTTTAAATCCTTTGAAGCTTCGATCTAGCCTCCTGTTTGTTAGTCCTAAAGGACATCGCTCCCATATGAATATGAATCTGGGGAGGAATAATTTATGAATTAAAGTCTCTAAGAAACTGACTCTCTCTGAAGCTTGACTCCCTCTAAAGCTATATATTCTTTGGAGTCATTTTCTCCCTCTGCATGTGTTGACCTCCTCTTCTCCTTCATTACATGGATGTACAAAACTCTACATCTGGATAGTCTACTTCATGTCTTGGATAGATACCATCTAAATTGTTTCCTCCTGAAACTGTCATTCTAACTCTCTCTCGGAGCTATTACCTGTGACCTTCCCATAATAATAAACAAGAACAACAACATCTCCACGGTAGCCCCCATTGAATTTACAAGATAACCCGCCTGAGACAGGGTCAACAACCAAGAACAACTCCTAGAGGATATCAAATTATCTTGTAATCAAGTGCATTATTAATATGAGAATTCATTTAATGGTAGCCATACCGACAATAATCAAGTTTTTACTAAACTATCAATAGCAATAGTAATAATAGAATTTAAATACTACAACACTTACTTAAACTGCAGTAGTATAAAAATATCAAACCTGATATGCAAACCTGGAGCTTAGCTATTGTTGATCCACTTGAGTTGTCTTCTATAGTTTCCTTAGCCATGTGTTTGGAATCACTACTAGAAAAAGGACATGCTCTTCATCCTTTGACTTCTACTCTTAAACATTTGCTACATGTTCATGGTACTTCTTCTTTCCCTTTTCATGTTTAAGAGGACATTATGTGGAATAATGTTCCATCACCTTACAGTTGTAGAATATAATATTTGATGCATCCTTCCTGTGGTGTGGTTAAATAGGATTCTTTGGGATACCTTATTCCCTTTCCTTTCTCTTCTTCACTTGGGAAGAAAGTTATTTATTTTCATCATCATTAGTCTTCTATGATTTGGATATCAACCAGGATTCCTCTTGGGTGCAGTCCGCCCATAGCTTGTTGAACTAGGGAAATTTTCTTCTGGTGCAAATCCCTTTAACAAATGGATCCCAAGAGGAGGGAAATCCATTTAGTTTAGTAGTCACAAGTTCAGTGTCTTCTACTGGATCTCCAATGGTTTCTAACCGGTCCTTGATATATGAGATCCTCGTGAAATAGTTGGCTACTATTTCTAGCTTGTTCATTGTCACATTTTTTAGTTGATGCCTTAGAGTAAGATTTAAATTGATATTGTTACTTTCATAAATACTATTTAGGTCATAAAACCCTTCCTTCAATGTCTTCATTTATGATACATTATTTATCAAATGATCCTTTATTGAGTCTGTCAATATCCTCTTGGCCTCGACCTCATTCTTCCTAAAGTTTTCTTTGGCATGTTCTTCTTCTAGTTCTGGAAGCATCTACTTGATATGATCCAATAACTCATTTTATTATAGAATGAGGAGAACTCTGTGCTTCCAGGATCTAAAGTTATCTACTCCATCCAATCTCTCTTCAACTCTCAAGCTAGTTGTCATTTTTCAAACTTCACCAAACTGCACAATGAGGGTTTCCGGGGGTGTGCTAGGTTAGGGTGCACTTCTCTGTGAAGGAATTATTCCCAATATCCTTGGGATAGTTCTCAACGATATTGACAAGTTATTTCAATGGCAAGGTACTATTGTAGTGATCTTCCTTCCAGTGGTCAAATTGTTCAGAAGGAAACTAGCTCTGATGCCATGTTAGATTTTCCATATTTACAGAGCATTAGAGTTACTAGTGTTATTTTAATTCATTACCATTAACATATATATATCATGTACTAAATAGTAGCGACATAAACAAGAGACAAAAACAACATAAGATATTTATCCTAGGAAAACCCCAAATGGGGGAAAAACCCAACAACATTTCTTAGATAGATTCCATTCACAAAGAAAGTCCAAATAGATAAAACCTAGCTCAAGTGGTAGATCAATCATTAATAACATGAAAACTGAAGCAACAACACTATACCAAGGTAGAGTTTAGATTTTAACCCTGTACAATATTTACAGCAAAAGGATTTTCAGTAAAAGAACAAAAAATATACAATGGAAAATATAAACATTACACATAGAGTTTTCCCTTGGAAACCCAAACTGGGAAAACCAACATAATTTATATTCATTCATAGTGATACATTGTTTACAAAAAAATATACATATTGGAGCCAGTGGTATCCAAAACCCTAACCCAATGACTTGGATCAGTCAACAACCCTAATTCCTTAACTAGAAATAGAAAACCATTGACAAAAAACCATGTCCCAAAAAATTGCCCAACAATGGACATGAAAATCGAGGCAACACAAAAAACTAGGAATAAATGCGACACATTTCCTAAAAGAGTATGAAAGGGAATGGAGAAAAATATGGTATAAGGTGATGCAGGAGCATCTCTTCACATCATCTAGTCAGCCAACCAACCACGTCAGTGCGTGCATTCAAAGCTAAAGAGAGGCGCAACCCTCATCTTCAATTTTGAATTTGAATGTAATTAATGTTGTAGGTTGTTGAACCATGGAGTCATGCCTTTGTGCAGGCATTATAGTAGGTAGGCCTTTAATGTTTGTAAGGCCGAGATCTAGATCTAATTTGTGGACTAGACAACCCATTCAATGTAATTGAATAGGGTAGGTAGATTGGAGGGAAGAGCTCGAAGAGCCTCCTCATGTAAAAGATCAATTTCGATCTTATTTTAAAAAAAAAGAGAGTAGAATGGTAGAAAGGGGTGGATGGTAAGAGTTAGGTTCTACGAGTAGAGAGAAGAAGAGAAGGATCCGAGACCTTGTTACAGTCTGTGCTCAGGAACACCTTGTACAAACAGGCATTTGCCAATTAATATAAATAGCAGTTTTTCCTGCATATTTCTGTGTTAAATGAATGTATGTGAGTGTTCTTTTATGTTGTAGATGTATGTTGTAGGTTTCCATTTGCAGGGAGTTATTTTGATTTCAGACTTGAGAGGTCTTTGAGGCTTCACACTAGGAAGGTGTGAAAAAATGCTGTGGGTTCTGATAGCTGTGCATAGAGGGTGCATTTCTGAACTCTGCAGGGTCAAACAAAGGCGTGCCAGGTGGCAACAGAAGTTGAAAATCAAAAACTTGGAAGAAAGACCTATGAGGATGCTAAATACTCCAGGAGGCAAGGTTGTGTATGAAGAAACACAGTTGCAGACAGGACCTCTTATGAGTTCTGTAGAGCTCTGCCAGGAGGGCATTGAGCAGGTGCATTGGGTGCATAGAAGAGGATTGAACTGTTAGAAGTTCCGTATAACTCTACCAAGAGGGCATTGAGACAGTGTGCAGACAGGCATAAGAAAATAACTCTGTTGAGTTCTGTATTTTGAGGAAGAATCCAATGAGGGATCTTCACAGGGTTACTGAACACCCTGGAAGTATTAGCAAGAGGTTTCTTGAGTGAAGGATATCTAGGAGGGAATCTCAATTCTCCATTTGAGGGATAAAGGAAAAAGGGACGAGTTTCCTTGGAGGTCGAAGCTACAAGAAAGCTCAGGATGGAGAGCACCTTTCTGTGCATGTGAAGACTATGTAGGAGCGTAGAAGTCAGAATCCTTTGAGGATTCAAGAAAAGAAGCTCAGGAGGAACAACATCATTGAGAGCGCAGGCGAGGACTCAGATTCGTGGAACTCACAGAGGAAAGGCAAAGGTTGAGGCCTTTGGACACTTGAAATTCTTCCAAGCATCTGAAGAAAGTGCCAAAGCTCGGGAGGAGCAACAGCTACCGTCGGATCTGCTGGAAGGATCTGGACCATTGAGAGTTTCGCGTCCAGGAAGGAGCAAGACGAGCACGTAGAAGAAACAATCTGGACCGTCAGATCTAGGTCCAATTACCCATCAGCCGTTGGATATGACAAGAGTTGCGTGAGGTTTAACTTCGTGAATAGGAGGGTGAAAGTCCCGAAAGGCATTGATGCATTGGGATATCGACATTCAGGATATTGGGGTCTAGACGATGAGAGGTCGAGACTTTATAAGTCCTAAAATAGCGAGAGAATCACAGCTGTTGATTTGAGGAAGGACATGTGTCACGCAATCATCCAATTTGGAGATCCGGACACCAGGACTCATATAGGTGAGTGCTTTTGACTTCGCATCTGGCGAAGTCTTGAGATTTGATCTAGACTGTCCATCGGTTGGGACACGTGGCGGAGATCAGGAGCTGTCGGCATTTCAGAGTTTGGAACTTTGGGAGTTCTAAGGGTAAAGACCCATAGGCATTTCGGTGTTCGAAAGCCCGAATTCGCGAAGTCATGAAGAGTTAAAAGGACAGTGTGGGGCCAGATGAGTCAGAGAGGCAGATAGGTGGTGCATTATCAATGTAGAAGTCAATCACATTGACCATTTCAGAGATTCATGAGTCGAAGTCCCGAAATCCTTGCATCAGGACTCGCGAACGCGCGAAGTGCAAAGTCCCGAAATGGTGAGAATTATATTTGTGGGGGCCAGCGTGAATCGTTGTCATTAGGAATTAGGAAATACCGAAGGCCGAAATCACATTTCCTGTGGGAAATTGTTCGCGGTTGCATTTGGGCCGTGAAGGAAAAGGAAGGACCTATGGATCAGGGTTTTAACAGAGATTCTAGTGAGGAATCAAAGAGTCTCTTCGACTCAAAGGGGAATTTGAATGATCCTTAAGATCGAGAGTTCAGGCACAGGACCTGCTGAGGTAGGTGCGTGTTTGTAAGGCCCGCATCATCATAAGGATGAGAGAGTATGGCCCCATATGTTTCCTAATAATTTGGATGATTTACACTATAAATGGTATAATATTAAAGAAGATTTGGTTCAAACATGTTTGTGGAAAGAACTAAAAGAAAACTCCACTAAAGACTTTGCATTCAAAATAGAAGAAGTCGACTTAAAAGAAGCTGTTAATGAGATAAAAAAACTATATTGAGCAACCAAGTGCCAAATTCACCAAGGATAAAGAGAAAGAGAAGGTCAACATCAAGTCAACCTCAAATTGTAATTACATATTGTGCCATGAGGAAAATGTTCACATTTCTCATCACATCATCTTGGAAAATGAATATTTTCCAAGAAATATTTTTAGGTGGAGAAAGGATCATCTGAAAATAGGAAAAAAGGTAAAAGTTGTATTAAAAGTAACAAAACAGATTGATACAAAAGAACCTAAAATTATTGAATTTCTCACTGCATATAATGAAGTTCATGAAGGTGAAATAATACTAGACGAATAAAACCCACACGAATGGATGGATGCTAAGAATAAAATGAAGGAAGTCAACATAGAAAATGATGGCCATCCTAAAATGACCTGCATTAGTGACTATTGGACTGAAAAAGAAGAGAACTGAGATAGTCAACCTTTTGAAATAATATCAAGATGTTTTTGCTAGGGATTACAAATATTTGAAAGGACTTGTAAAGTAAATGGGAGAAATAAAAATTTACTTAGTTTCAGGAGATAAACATATCAAAAAGAGACCCTATAAGTTGGCTCATAAATATAAAGAAATAGTTCAAAAAGACATTGAAGATATGTTGGAAACGATCATCATATACCCCATATAAAAATATCAATTAGCCAGTCCAATGGTTTTTCAACCTAATAAACATTGGCCCAAAGAAACTGAGAATCTATGTGGACTTTTGAGGATTGAAAAAACTAACAATTAAAGATCCATTCCCCACATTATTTGCTGACAAAATTGTAAATGAAGTTTATGGGCATGAGTGTTATTCATTCATAGATGGACTTCAAGGTAAATCAAGTACCTATTTCCTAGGAATATCAAGATAAAACCACCTTTGTGTCAAAATTTGGGTGATTTTCATATAAGGTGATTCCATTTGGACTTAAAAATGCTCCTACGGTGTTCTACCAAATTATTTTCAAAGATTTCCAAGAATAAATTTATAAGACAATGGTTGTATATTTTAACAATTGGATAATATATAGTTTAATGAAGAATCATAAACATTGGTTACGAATTATGCTATAAAGATGTCAACAAATACATATTTCCTTGAATATAAAAAAATGTATATTCGCTACTCCAATTGGTATACTTCTTAGAGATATCATCTGCAAGGATGGCATCAAAGTTACCATGGATAAAATAAATGTTATCATGAAATTAAAACCACCATTCAACCAAAACAATATTAATATATTGTTAGTTAATACAGGTTATTACAAAAAATTCATAAAGAACCACTCAAATATCACTTTCCCCATTGATGATATATTAAGAAATGATGTCAAATTTATATGAAGCACTGAATGCAACACATATTTCACACTATTAAAAAGAAAACATGTAGAAGAACCTATATCTATATTTCATGATTTGAAAAATAAGTTTCATGTGCATTCCAATGCATCTAATGTAGCAGTTAGGGAAGCTCTCACCTAGCCTAGAGACAAAATAGTCAACAATCCAAATGCTTATGCTAGTAAAAAATTAAACAAATAAAAAAGAAACTATTTGACCACTGAACGAGAAGGATTTAGAAATATATTCTCCCTCTAGAAATTTCAACACTACTTGTTAGCCAATCCATTCATATTTTTTTACCATTCATCAAGAATTGAAGTATCTAGTTAGCAAACTAGTTCAACAGGGATGAATCTACAGATGGTTGTTAGTGTTTCAAAAATTTTAATTTGAGGTAGTCATCCGACCAGGGAAAGAAAATGAATCACTTGACCAAATTTTTAGGGTCAAAACAAGTGAGGATGTGAATTCCATAAATGATGAGATCCCAAATTCCCATCGTTTTAGAGTTGAGACGGCCCCAAGAGAATTAGCAGAAATTGGTCAGTTCCTTTAAGAAGGGAAGGCCCTTGAAGATATTTCAGAAGGAAAAAGAAAATTCCTAGAAATTAAAGCATCCCCTTTCACTCTTATGAATGGGTGTCTTTATAAATTAGGTCCATATGATGTGTTTATAATGTGTTCATTGGAGAATGAAAGAGATGTTATATTTTATGAAGCACATGCTAGACTAGCAGGAGGTCATTTTCACACTAATACAACTACAAGGAAAATACTACAAGTATGACTTTGGTGGCCAAAATTGCACAAAGAATGAAGAACCAAAGTTAACAAGTGTGATAAATTCCAAATAATGGGTTGACCTCTGTGGAAGGATGAAATTCCACTAAATTCAGTCAATCCTTCCCTACCTCTTGAAATTTGGGATATCGATTTTGTGGGATTTTTTCACAAACTATCCAAACACATGGATGCAAGATACATCATCACTATGGTTGAATACCTAACAGAATGGGTAGAACAAGAACCAGTCAAATTCTACACAAAAGAAGTTGCAACATGATTTATCTACAAGAACATCATTACTAGATTTAGAGGCTCGTTAGCATTAATAAGCGATCAAGATACTCATTTTTCAAATGGTACTATCAAAGTATTAATGGAGAATTCTTAATCAAACATAGGAAGACATCATTGTACCACCGCCAAGAAAATTGGGTGCTCAAGTCCTTTAACAAGACCCTACACAAAGGGCTTACAAAAATGTTTCATGTGGATAAAGATGACTGGGATGAAAAAGTACCTACTATATTACGGGAATACCACATGACATACAAGTGGTCGACTAGAAAAACCCCATTCAAATTAGTTTATGGTCAATAATTTGTGGTGAAACTACATTTTGGATGAATGCAAAATGTGTAGCTTTGGTACTTCACTATGATATAAGCATGATGAAACAAGAAAGAGTACATCAATTGAATAAGATCTAAGAACAATGACTATAAATGCTCCACCACCAAGAAGTGAAAAAATAGAAGCAAAAGGCATGGCATGATAGACATCTACGAAAAAAATATATAAGCATTGGTGACCTCATATTTATTTATGATAATACGATTAAAGGAAATCCAATAAAATTGGCAACCACATGGTTGGGAACGTTTTTAGTCAAATATATCCAACCAACTAGAGTAGTTCAACTAAGAACACTTCAATGGAAACTTCTCTGCAAAGTCATCAATGGCACCCGACTGAAAAAATACCACCAATGAGAAAAAAAAAAGAGGGATTCCATTAGTAAAAAATTCCTTGGAAGCACCAATGGATGGGTATTAGATTGAAAACCATTATGTGGCAGTCTAGTCCTTAAAAAAAAACAATACGATAGTCGGTTATGGAATAATTAGACGAAAATCCATCCTAGGATGGAAATTTATTTGGTAAATCCATAATCAACTAGGATCAATAATAGAGTGAAAATATTACAAATCTCAACTAACTTAGGAGACAAAGAAATAAAAATGGATGTGGAAATATATCATGCAAAATTATGTTAACTAGAATAATTAAGAAAGAAAAGACATATAGATTAAACTAGTACTTCAAAGGAATATACATACCATAGAATAAAATCATAAATTCATCCTAAAGAGCTTAGAAAAATCTTGGTTAAACATGTAAGGGACAAATCAAGTGAGCAATCAAAGGACAAATCAAGCGAGCGACCAAGGGGAAAAAATCGACAAGATCTAGTGGATTGACCTTTCTTACAAAATATACCATGAAAGAAAAAATTGGTTGAACAAACCAAATCAATTGATCGACTACACAAAGTAAGGTATTCAACCAAGATCCCCAAAGTGCACATGAAAATTTCATTGACCAAGAGGAACACTCACACAAAATACAATTAATGTTTAGAGTTGTCAAAATGTTATTTCTTCATGTGCCTAGGCTGAACCCATCCAAAATATTGTATAAATATAGCTCCCCAGTAACATCCAATCAAACCACTCAAATTTTCAAGAAAGTATACCCAATTTATGCTCCATAAAAAGTGACAATACTAATAGTTACGACCCCTATCAGTCTGAACCAATTGAACAAGAAAAAAATAGTGGAGAATTGGAACTTAAAATAAGAGAAAAAGCCTATTCTAGTGAGATATTAGTTGAACCATGCACTAAGAAGATATTCGACAAAGAAAATGCATTAAAATTGGAAGCCTGAATGAATAACATCCGACTAGAGAAAACACATGAGATATACTGGAAGAAACACTTGATGAATTTGACTAGTTGGGGTTGGTCATAGGGAAATGAAAGAAAGAAACCCTTATGCTTGAGAAAACCCAAATAAGATATTACATGAGTTCTCATAAAATAATAGAATTTTATGGATGGAAAGATGAAGCAACAAAATTTATAGTAATTTTAAACCACTTGGGTTAGTTGTGGCTAGACCAACCACTCACAATTACAACATGACTAATACATCAGGTCATGGGGTTACCCAATAAAGGAGAAGTAGTATCAAGGACCACAGACCCCATAACCTAGATTAAAAAATTCACATGATTGAAAATGGTTAAAAATTCAAAGGGCCTGGTAATCAACCAAGTGAAAGAGTAGCATATCAAGTAGGCATGAATCATTGTATCTTTATGTTTGACACCGACTAGTACAACATAATATGTGAAGTTGAATATGATTGAGGTTATTGGATATATAGACATATTGTTGACATCATCAAATTGAACAGTGAAGAATGTCAAGAATCCAATAAGGCCATCAGGTACCCCTCCATCTTTATCTTGGTTGCAATGAGCCAAGTATGCCCAGTCAGAGAGATTGCATTCACCAAGACATTGACTTCAACAATGTTCAACTTTAAATGTTTACCCCATATTGGAAGTGCTATATGAAAGAATTATCACCCCATTACATGTTTCAAGAGTGGGTGAAAACACTTAAGGTTGTAAGCCATTGATGGCAATTTCCAAAAAATGTAAGAGGATTACCACCAGCGGTCCACATTCAACTAGGCCTTGAATTCAACAAAGTTTGGTATGTGCATGGAAATATTGAGGAACAACCAAAGTATCTTCCATATTAACTGAATATCCAATGGATTTTTCAATATATTGAACAATAGACACACACACTATCACACCCATTTCACTACCTATCGTAGAAGTTGTCATTAACATCATCACACCATTGGAAGATGGGGAATTTTAGGAAAAATAAGAATCTTCTTTATACACAATTCCATTTGTTGTTGATGAGGGTGCTACAACAAAATCTCCCAAATAGATATCGATTGGAATAAAATAGATAGGTTGAGAATAAGCACTAGTCGAAACACATGAGGAAGATATCAACATCAACTTATAGGATATTCTCCAAAGTATGATTGAATTTGACTCTTAAGACCCCCTACTAAAAAGGAAACTGGAAAAAGTGGTCCAACAAGTTCTTTTAGAAACAAATGAAGATGGAAAAACAACAAATAAACAAGAACAAAAAGGAAATCAAGCTCTTGAGTTGATCATGGGACCCTAGTATGCAGAAGCACTTGAGAAAGATAAGGAAATTATTGTTGAATCACTCAATAAAATCAAGGATGATTTTAGGGGCTAAATTTCGCTCATGGGCTAATTTTCCATGTTTTTTCCAAAAATGAGATTCGCTATTTTAAAAATGATTCGCCCAAATTCTATAAGATAAAATTGTTTTACCTTAAAAATCGCCAAAATTTTATAAAAACTATATAAAATCCTTAGAAATTTGAATACTTTTACAAAAATATCGCCAAACATTTATAGTTGGCATATGAAGGATTAGGAAGATTCGCCAAGGTTTCTACATTTTAAAATAAATTTCCATCCTTAAAATCATCCCTGAAAAAAATCATCAGGATTGACAAGTAGATCAAACAACAATGGAGAAGAGACAACAACAAGATGAACAAAAAGATAGGGAGGATGAGTTTGCGACCAACACAACAAAGATGAAAAATCCATGGCAAAGGAAAATAAAAATAAAAATACCTTGACCTCACCAAGACCAATTGACTTAACATAGGAATCATCACCAATGTTACCAAATACAATTACTCAAGAAGCCTCAGCCTGAACAATTGGAGCACAAGAGTCGACACAAATAAATCAATAGTAGTAGTTGATTGGGAAACCAAGAAAGTAGTAGAATGAACAACCCATAAAGAGATAGCCAACTACAATAGAAAATCAAACAAATCAACAAACTGAGTAGAAAAAAAAACAAGGGATAAAAGACTATTTGAATGAATGACCGTGGAACAAATTTAATCAACAGTTGAACTAGGACCTTCCAAAGAAAAATCAGGTTCCTTCAGTGCTGACAGCCACACTAGTGACCCATAATACACCCTCAACTCCCACTTCTCCACCAGTTGGTACATGCACATAGAAAACACCATCTGCATGATCATTTCAATACAATCCATATCTAAAGTAGATGAATCCATCTACACCTTATTCACATAAGAGAAAATACCACAAGAAATAACATGAATAAAATTGTAAGAAGCCCAAGGTTTTCACAACATTCCAACTAGAGGAAGACCCCAACAACAAGTCTAAAGTAATATTTGACCTAATAAG
>JZKD02S1371489.1:579894-601154 GCA_000966675.3 Picea glauca
AACTTTTTATTGGAAGATATATTTTTTGTGATTAAAAATTTGTAATAAAGAGGGAAAGAAGGATAGTCATTTTTTTCTCACATGGCTCCAAAGGCTCCTCCAAAATTTACTTCACCAGCTAAACCTCTAGAAATCTCAACCATGACTCAAGAGGAAATCGACCAGATTTATCGCGAGATGGAAAAGAGGATCACTGAAATGGAAAAACAAAGATGGATAAGAAGATGAATGAGAATAATAATGAGATAAAAATAAATATGGAAGAAATGAAAAAAAATATAGATAAGAATATGGATGAAAATATGGAAGAAATACAAAAATATATGAAGGAATTGCAAAATTCCATGTCTTCCCTCGTCGTTCAGACTCTAGATGAAAAAATCCCTAAAGGAGATATCAAAATGACATGAACGCATGAAAATAAGGTAGTATTCATATTGAACAATCTACCGATAATAAGAAATTTTCAAGTGGATATAACTCTAATAGTGGAGTTAATTATGGTGGGGATCCTAAATTCAAATTTTCCAAGATTGAATTAAAGAAGTTTGATGGAAGAGAGTTCTTTACTTGGGTGAACCAAATAGAGAAATATTCAGAACTACATAATATTATGGATGATAAGAAAATGATTCACATAACAACTCTAAGCTTTGAGATAAAACCATATCAATGGTACCAATGGATAGTAAAAAGGAAACCCCATTTTTATCATTATACTTGGGGCTTATTTACAAGAGACTTAGAAGAAAAGTATGGGAATGTTTGGGAACATGACTACTTGAGTCAATTGACAAGAATCAAACACTTAGGGGATATTGAAGATTGTAATTCAGAATTTCAGGTATTGGCCACAAGGGTGGATGACATAAGTGATGAACAATTGTTGCAAGCTTACATGGGTGGATTAAAACAAGACATTAAACATGAAATTTTCTTAATAAACCCTAATTGTTTTATGGAAGCTATGCAATCTACTCGTCATATTGAAGCCAAGAATAAGGATACACAAAGGTCTACCATTGTTTCACACAAAAGGAGCAGATATAGTTTTGGGGTTCATAAGACAAGTATACCTCAACTGACAAGGTTAACACCTCAACAAATGGATGAAAGAATAGAAAAAGGACTATGTTTCAATTGTGACAGCAAGTATAATAAGGGGCATAAATTCAATGAGAATAAATTTTTCTACATATATTGTGAAGAGGAAAAAGATCGGGAATTGGAACCACCACAAGATCTGGATATAGAAGAGACTAGTCCAACATTATCTTGTCATGTATTGGTTGGCATCAATACTCCACAAACTCTCAAGATACAAGGACAAATAAAAAATAAAAAGTTAATTGTATTGATTGATTCTAGTAGCACCCATCATTTAATCAATTACAAGATAAAAAAAGATCTCAATTGCTTTGTATATCCCACACCATAATTTCAAGTAATGATTGCATATGGAGGTACCATAAATTGTTCAAGGAAATTCCATATTATTAATCTCAATATGGGGGATTATTTTTTCGATAGCCCCATGATTTCCATCCAAATGGGTGGAGATGATGTTGTATTAGGGGTCTAATGGTTATAATCATTGGGAACAATGGCCTTTAATTTTCAAGATCTTTTCATGCAATTTTCCTCAGATGGAAAGGAAATTGAGCTTAGAGGTATCCAAGGGAAACCCTCTAAAGTGATAATCTCTAATAGTATGGAAAAATTATTCAAAAAGGGACACCAGGGTGTAATTGCACAATTATGCTCACTTGATGTTCAAACATCTATATCCCTTGCTCGAACAACTCTCCAAATAATTATCAACAATCATTCCAAGGTGTATTTGGTTAAATTACTAAATGTCTTCGTTCTACTCAATATCATGACCATACTATTCATTTTCAAATGTGAAGTGTACCACCTAACATTAGGCCTTACATGTATCCATTTTTACAAATGAGTGATATTGAGCACATGATCTGGGAAATGTTAGAGGCTAGCATCATTCAACATAGACAAAGCTATTTCTCTTCACTCATTGGTTTTGGTTACAAAAAAGGATGGTTCATGGCCTATGTGTCTAGATTATGGACAACTCAACAAAATGACCATCAAAGATAAGTTTCCTATCCCCTTCATTGATGAATTATTAGATGGATTGCATGGAGAAAAATTATTTACTAAGTTGGATCTTCGTTCAAGATATCATAAAATCAAAATGAGGTAGGAAGACATCCTAAAATAGATTTTAGAATGCCTGAAGGTCATTATGAGTTTTTGGTTATGTCATTTGGACTTACTAATGCACCTTCAACATTTCAAATCTTAATGAATTCTATTTTTAGGCCCTTCCTTAGAAAATTTGTGTTAGTATTTTTTGATGACGTACTAATTTATACCAAATCTTCGGAAGATCGTGTACAACATGTTGACAGAGTATTACAATTATTAAAAAAACAACAAATTTATGCAAATCCTTCCAAGTGTTCCTTTGGAGTTCAATAAGTGGAATATTTGGGTCACATTGTATCTCATGAAGGTGCAGAAGTGGACCCTAACAAAATCAAAGCTATGAGGGAATGGCCAATTCCAAAAACCTTGAAGAAACTTAGAGGATTCTTAGGATTGACAGGATATTACAACAAGTTTGTCAAGAACTATGGTCAAATAACAACACCTATAACAACATTATTAAAAAAAGAATCATTTTATTGGACCGAAGAAGCAACCAAAGTTTTTGAAAAACTTAAGGAGGTTATGTGTACAATTCCCATCTTGGTCGCACCTAAATTTACAAAAATATTTATTGTGGAGTGTGATGCCTCGGGCCATGGAATTGGTGTAGTTTTAATGCAAGAAGGAATGCCCCTTGCCTTTAAAATCAACCAACTTAAAGGAAAAAACTTAGTCAAACCCATTTATGAAAAATAAATGTTGGTCATACTACATGCAATTAAAAAAATGCACCCTTACCTAATAGGAAGAAACTTCCAAGTAAAAAAAGATCATGATAGTTTGAAGTATTTCTTGGAGAAATGATTATCTTTAGAAGAGAAACAAAAATGTGTTACAAAGATGTTGGGTTATGACTTTGAAATTGTCTACAAAAAAGGAAAACATAATGTTGTGGTAGATGCCCTTTTTTAGGAAAGAAGAAGAAACAAAAGGTTCACTATGTGCTATTTCTATTATGCAATATGATTGTGTGGAAGAAGTAAGGATAGAATGGAAGCAATATAAAAAGGCATGCAATATCATTCAACAACTACATGAGGACCCTAGTTCAATAGATAATTTTGTATGGAATAATGATTTTCTATGGTATCATGATCGCCTATATTTATGTAATAATTTTCAACTCAAACAAAAGGTCCTTCTGGAATTGCACACTTCTCCTATAGGGGGACATTCAGGATTCTTGAAAAGATACCACAAGATCAAGAAGTATTTTTTCTAGGAAGGTCTTAAAAATGATGTTCAATTTTTTTTGTCTGAATGTTTGGTCTGCCAACATAATAAGGGAGAGACAATCAAGATTCCATGTCTCCTACAACCATTATCTATACCAAGCTGACATTGGGAAGAAGTTTCAATGGATTTTATTACAGGTATAGCCAAATCCAAAGGAAATACTATCATCATGGTAGTAGTCGATCGACTAACAAAGTATGTGCATGTTTTCTATCTTTCTCATCCTTTTAAAGAAATCACAATAGCCACAACATTCATGGAAAAAATTCAAAAGATACATGGAGTCCCCAAGATTATTGTAAGTGATAAAGATCCAATTTTCACGAGAAATGTTTGGACTAAATTATTTTCTTTTTTGGGTACTCATTTGGCTCATAACTCATATTGCCACCCTCAATCCAATGGGAAAACTAATATTGTGAATAAATGTCTAGAAATATATCTTTGTTTCTTTGCATCTGATAAACAGACACAATGGGTCAAGTGGTTTCCCTTGGTAGAATGGTGGTACAACACATCCTTCCATACTTGATCAAAAATTTCCCCATTCTGGGCACTTTATGAATATAATCCTCCATCCATCGCATCACCCTTGAAATGGAATGCAATGGTTCAAGAAGTGGAGGACCACATAGGGAACCAACAAGAGGTCCTCAAACTATTGAAGGACAACTTGGTTATGGCACAAAATAGGATGAGACAACAAGCTAATCAACATTGTAGTGAAAGGGAATTTGAAGTGGAGGATTGGGTATTTCTAAGACTACAACCATGCAAACAAATTTCCATCAAGAAAAAAAACAAGGACAATAAATTAGCACCCTAATATTATGGCCACTATAAGGTTTTGCAAAGGATTAGAAGTATGGATTACAAATTGGAGTTGCCTCCATCTTCATGTGTACATCTAGTCTTCCATGTTTTTTGCTTAAAGAAGGTCATCGACAACAATATCCCAATCCAAAATATTTTACCAGAGATCAATGAAGAAGGGAAAATCATACTAGAGCCAGAAAGAATCCTTGAAACAAGAACTAAGCAGTTGATAAACTGAGCAATTAGAGAGTACCTCTTCAAATGTAAGAACCTACTAGTGGAAGAGGTGACATGGGAAGATGAGTTCTTTGTGCAGAAGAACACATGCTTAGTCAAGTGTTAAGGAAAACAATTGTTTGAAGGGGAGGGGCATGTTAATCCCTAGAAAAAATCCCATGTTATGTATAAAAACCCTTATTAATCCTTTGATATGGAATTATTACATTTCTAGTAGGTCGGTTAGAACCCTTCATTGCACCCTTTCATCATAATTGCACCCCTTTGTCTCCTATATATATATATCAAGGATATATAGTATTAGGATCATATTATCTCATCTGATATTGAATTATGAAGAGAATATATTGTAAACGGAGGTTCCCCCCTCGAAGTGGACTGTAATTATTGAATTTTTGTCATTTGTAAGGTGTTAGATCATAACAAAAGCATGATAAGGTGGATGCAGTCCTTAAATCATACAAAAAAACTCATCACTAGGAAAGAAAAAAGAAAAAGTCCACATGGTAGGAATGCCTCAATCCATGTCAAGAAAAGATACACATTGACATGCAAGGTTTGACAGAAAACAAACTTGACTCCATGGAGAAGTTGGTTTAGAAACCAGTTGACAAAAACCTTCAACTATAGGAATAAAATAAGAAATTAAAGGTCATTTAACAAGAGCAATCCTGAAAACTAAATATGGAAAATTTTAAGAAAAGAAAGGAAAATATGGAAAAAGTGATCGCACAGGAATAAAAAATGAACATACAATGAGCATAGTCCTCAAAAAATGGCCTACATACTTCACAAATACTTGCAGTTGGCTCAAGGTGCAATAGGGATTGTTGGAAGAAATCACACACCAAATAAGTAACCAATCAACCCTCACATGCATTATTCTCTAACCATGAAGATTAAATGTGAAATATAGGTTGAGAAGGAGTTACTCACACAAGAGCATCAATGATTCTAGGATGGGAAAATTGCACAAGTCGAAGAAGGGATTAATTCCAAAAACATTGCATAAATAGTTATATAAGTACAACAGAAGGAGGAGCAATACAACCCAGATTTGGAAGTAGTGTAAGATTCCCCTATAACATAAAAGATGGACTATCTAGGCCAAATAAAATCACTAAGAGTTCAAGTAGAGTGCACATTCAAATAATGGAAATCATTTGAGAAATGACTTCAATAGATCACACCTTGTATCCATAGAACCTACTTGAACCCACCAAAGAGTACACTAGAACCAAAATAGAAAAACCAATCAGTGTCCCCACCAAGACTAAGATTTGAATTCTTTAATCCAAGTGCTTCTACTTTGCAACCTACATCGCCTGAGCCAATATTTTCGACACCTTCATCAGAAGTAGAGGAACCCGATTGGTCAGAAAAACTTTGGGAGGTGATAGTATTGAGAGAAATTATGGAGGAATAGATAGTCAACTAACCTGATAATCCGCAAGAAGAAATACTAGGCGTAGCAGTAAACCAATCAAGCCATACAAAAGAAGCAGGACTCGAAGCACAATTCAACCAACAAGTTCAACAACAAGGAACAAAAATAAAAGAAAAAAAGGAGTTGATTGATCCATATTGGATCATTATATTATTTTTCATCTATCTCTATCCTTTATGGGTGGAAAAAAAATGGAGGAATCAACATGCAAGGCCATTTCAGTGGCAAGTCCCAGTTTGGAAAATTGGGGTCTGAAACCTTCATAAGAAATTTTGAGGCATTAAACTAAATTTTTGGAGGCTCTAGTGTCCAAACAAATTTCTAACACCCCTAAATATGTTCCACACTCTGATTCCTTTCCAACGATCCATCAAACACCTCAATCAGAGCGTGTATGAAAAGGTTATGCCTCCCGCAAGTTGACCTACTTTGTTTACCACCATTGTACAAGTGGATGCCGCATCATCCTCCATTACTCACACATATGGCACTAGCTACTTGTGGAATTCTAAGAGGATTATAGAATGTCTAAACTTTATCACTAATTGAGGGTTGAGGAAGTCAACACCCTAATCCTAGACAACTATCAGGCTATGTTAAAAACCAGACCACCAATAGGAGAAAGGGTTCCATTCTTTAGCATTGTATATGATCCATTTTTTAGAAGAGAACCCAGGAGTGGTATTTTAAGAACATAATAAAGGAGAAGATATTTTGTATCAGTCATACAAGCCACAGTGTCAAAGGAAATTCCATAAAGAGTTCCTCTTTCTTTGTACTTGCATTTGAAGAAAAGAGAGCAAAGTGACCTCATCTTCTAGTTTTGTTTTCTCCTATATTGAGTTTCTCAATTTATATATTTTGTTTATTTTTGAATGGTGTGTGAGTATTTATTGTGTTCTCTATTTTTTGCATTTCATCTATATCATACATTTAAGAATAAAATAAGTAGTTAATGAACCTGAGATCTAAAGGAAATTAACCTTCACGGTAAAGATTTTAGTATTTTATTAGATCTTTTGTGACAAATTGTTTTAGTGGAATATCCATAGAAGTTCACATATCACTGATCCTAGAATCCACCCTTGACCAACCAACAAGAATAAATAGGCAAGAACACCATTTTTTTTCTAATAATCAATCGACTGATAGGTGTTTGGTCATAAGTAAATCATCAGTCGAAAAATAAACAATAGTCAATGCCAATTTTCAAGATGAAGAGAAGTCAACCAGCCTTGAGGACAATACATTCAACCACACAATTTGAAATCATTACATATAGTATGCATGACAGGCCACTGTAATCATCATCACTCTCATGAACATTTAATCATTCATGCCATACTCACTATAATAGAAACCTACATGCGGTAATAAAAGTCATACGCAAACAGATCCAGCTGAGGAAGAAGTAAAATGAGCCTATCAAGAGTTTCACATTTTGAGTTAAGATATAGCTTTGATATCCAAAACAATTGTTCCATTCAATATGAAAATATACATATCTATCTTAGGGAGAGTTGTCTTCTCATGATGCGGGCCACAACTAGCCTGAAATTTTGACAAGTAGCAGGTGTTAGGACTGAAACCCCATAGAAAAATTAGTAGAAAGTCTTAGAAATGGATTAGCTACATGAAATCAGATAGCACCATTGGTAAAATGGGAGTTGTACCTCACCGATCATCATAGAATGAAGGTATTCGAACCTTGACATGGTAGATGTAATGTCCCCATTTTGGGGTTCCTTTGCTCTATAGTTAAAGATGACTTTATGGGTTTGTGTCATCTTGATTAGAGGGATGATTTTATGTTACCAATGATCTTAGGGGGTTTATATGAGTTATATGATTCTTTCAAACATATGCTTATCATGTTTTATCATCAGTATCCCACCTGCACAGTCATATTTCAATTTCTATGCATTTCAACCGTTCTCATAGCTTGGGAGTATTAATAAGCATTATTTAATGGAATGCACTAAGGTTGTCATTTTAATAAATTATCTAAGAGGGGTACCTTGGTGTAATAGCTCATTGCAATTGAGATGAAGAGGTGTAAATGTTGAAATGATAAAAAAGTGACTTTTAGTGACCATAAATGTTTTAAATTCAAATAACTCACTTTTTGGGAGTAAAAAGGTTAATATATTAATAAAATGATTTTACTAAAGATAAATTAAAAATTCACTTGAGGGGAAAAGAGGAAAAAGTGGTATTAAAGTACAATGAGAACTCATTCTCTCATTATTTTGATGATTATTTGATTTGATTTGGAGATCTCTTGGAGCCTTTGATGGTTTGGAGTAAACCTTGGTTTGGATTGGTTTCAGTGGTGAAAGATTCAATCAAAGATAATTAAGTTTCAGTGGTGAGAGATCCACCCTATCCATTCAGTGGGGTAAAAAACCTAGGTTTCCACTTTTTCTACTATGATGAAGAGATCTATCATTTTGAAACAATTTTCGGTTTTGTGGAAGTCATATCTCCTTGTGAAGGTCGAGTTAGCATAGAGAGAATCGATTTGCTAGAGTGCGAGCCGAAAATCACTTGAGAAGACCGTGTTTCCTTGGTTGGCCGAGTTTCTCATCCAAGAACTGAGTTATGTGTTGATTGGGTCAAGTTTCCTTATCCTTGGGATAATTTCATTGCAACTGGGTCAAATATTTTTTTTGGAGGCTGAATTCTTGTGTTGGGGGCCAATGTTTGGCTTTGGAGGGTTGGCTCTTGGTGCTAGGTGGATTTCCCAAGTGTGTGCCAAGTTGTTACTGCAGAAATCGAGTTAGTGAGGGTCGATCCTTGTCATTGGAGGTCGATTTATAGGTGAGGGGGTCATGATATTTAATATGGGTCTAATATTCATGCACAATAGTAAATAAGGACGAGATATAGGAGAAATAGAGCATTTTGGTGAATAATGGAAAATAGTTTGAAGGGAAAGGGTCGATTCATTTGCTACTTCAGATCCAAACTACATATCCATTCTCCCAACTAGGTTTTCCAACCTTTTCTTATGTATATCCAATCAATTTCATGATTATTAACAGCCGATCTATGAGTATTTTGATAATTATAACTTTTTATATTGGTATGGTAATAAAACAAAGCAGAATGGGAATGTTTCATTGATGTTATACTAGTTAAATTAAGTTCATACTTATTGCCAATCTTGTTGTTGCAAATTGCCAACATTATATTCATCATGTTGAGCACCCAAATCCTTGTTTACCTACTGAAAACACAAAACAAGAAGCACATAAACAAACAAGTAGAAAAAACAAGGATTTTACAGTGAGAAGTGATCCTACAACCAAAGTGTTTGACAAAAGTCATGCACTAGCAGTGAGCCATAAAACATATCAGCAACGAGTTGCTTGTCCAAACACCCTACCTAGCGGCAATACTAAGACATTCCATCCATTCAAGGTGTTTAAAAAAGTTCCTCTACCAATAAAAACAAAAACAAGGGGGTTTATAGTGAGTTTTGAGTATAAAAACTAGTTGTTTGAGAAAACTCCCGACACAAAATACCCACTAAACACATCAACAACAAAGAGAAAAATGGAACAACGATAGGGAGGGTTATTATAGTGGTATCAAAGAGTGTTTTCCTCCCAGCCTAAGGGGTAAACTGTGAAGGATATTTTCAAATTGTTTTGGTACATTCAGAGGATTAGAAAGATGGGAACAAATCAAGAATTCATGGAAGAATTTGTACAAGCCTGAAATGTATATTAGAATAATCTAAAAACACTGTTAGAGCCTCCAGAGTAGTTGAATCCATACTTATCATTTGGAAAAAAGAAGAAGAAGAATGGATTCAAATCTAAAGTAGTTGGTGAATCAAAGACCTCACTTGATGATTAAAGTTTGAAAGAACCGCAGGTTGACGTTTTGGATGTGCATGATGAGGTTGAAAAAACAACAGCTTTTGATACATCGTTAGAGCTATCTTATGAGGCTAGTGACACCAGTGCATATGATGGACATGTTGATAGCACATATGATGCAAGTTTCTGATCAACCAATGTTTCACATTCAACATCTTACCTTAGTAGTGATTCTTATGAGGATCTAAGTGTATTAGCACCAAAATATGATGAAGAATTTCCATTGGATGATGATCTAAATTCAAGGGAGTTATGCATGAGGGACGATAAAGAGGAAGTTGGGAAGCTTACACATGAGTTTCATATGAATTTGAGTTTGGAACATTCTTCATCATTTTAGTCATATATGGAATTCAAGAGAGATGAGGATGTTAGTGATACTTATGGTTTTATGGAGGAGCTTCTTGTGATGGTCAAGCATGAGGAGCATTCATATTTGCATGGGATAGATGAGGGTTATGGATTAGAGAGTTTTGATTATAAACATAGTCTCCATCTTGGACATCATGATCCACTTATTTTGGGGATCCCATTGAAGGGTCAAGTCATAATTATAGATGGAGGAGTTGAGCATATACCTTGTGGACCAACCATCAGGGAGGTATATGCACCCACTTATTTTGGGAATAGATATATTGAGGATGTGGACACATCAGATAGACTTCATGACTATGAATTTGAAAATACCATTGAGTTTGGATTGTCTAGGGGTGAGAAGTTGATAGATGAGCTTCATCAATCAACATATTCCATGAAGATTGATCTTCGATTGGGATATCACCAGACTACTTTCAGGTGTCATTATGGGAACTACAATTTCTTGGTGATGCCATTGGAGTTGACCAACACACTTTCCACATTTTAGTATCGCATGAACCCCATCCTCACACCATAGCTACAAGGGTTTATATTGGTTTTTTTTTATGATCTCCTCATATACAATAGGAAATGGGAGAATGACTTGAGACGGTTAGATGAGACATGGGGAATTATGAAGAACATATTCAAGGATGGGACAGAGTACTCTCCATACATTGATCTTCAATTAATATATCATCAGGACATGGATAGGGATCTTGGAATGATGAATGATTTACATTTTTTTCATGTGATTAGTATGCAATATGTATAGACACATTAGGAGGATATCCATGATACATTGTATGGGCTCAAGGGGATTTCAACTGATTAGAAATCTCACATTATGGTGGAATATTCTAAGGATTGGTTTGCACACGTGTTGATGGGTGGTCATATTGAGGGTGACATATACAGAGTGGTGGATGATATCATCTACTACAAAGATAGAATGTACTTAGTCTTACACTTAGGGTAGAGATCATGAGGGTTATACATGATACACCCTTGGCAGGGAATCTTGGGTACTTCCAGACTTACCAACAGATCAAAGAGAGGTTCTCATGGAAGGGCCTCGAGGACAATGTGTGGAGACATGTGAAGGAATGCACGAATTGTCAACAAAATGATTCATGGTAGACCTATCTAGTACGATTATGGTAGTTTACACTCATCTCAGGACAAGGGTGGGAGAGTGTGTCAATAGATTTTAGCACAGGTCTACCAAAGGTTCATGGTAGGGACTATATTTTAGGGACTTCATCAAAGTATGAGGTGCCACATATAGCAGAGTGGTTATTTAGGGAGGCTTTCAGGCTCCATAGGTTTCCTGAGTACATTGACCATAATCAAGACAACACAATTCTCAGGACATTTTGGCAGGAGGTATACAGATTAGTTGGCTTATTTGATTAGTGTATCATAGTTGGAGTCGGTTGGTATGATGCATATTGGACTTATAGTTTTGATGTGGGTTCCAGGAACTCATATGATTGGTTCGTTTAATTTTTGGAATGCTTCGAGAAGAGATGATGGGGCACATGCTATATGGCAGGATAGATTTTATTTTTCAATACCCAAGATCGGGTATAACAATGGATTTGTAGACTTTGATTCCACTAAGGTACATCTACAAGATATCATCCATAATAGTGGTTTCAGGTCTTCTAGACATTACATCTTGGGGTTCCAGGAGTGGAGACTACATTCTAGGCATGAGGGCCAACCACATATGATCATAGTAGCGCAACGTCATCATGGTGGTTTCTTTCTGAGATTATCTTAGGACCCTATGATTACACAGTTTGATAGTTTAGTTACCAATAGAGAGGGGAGATTAGGTTCTTACTTTCAATATTTTTCTCATATGGTTCTTTGGTTTAGTTCCCTATAAGTTCTATTCTTTGAAGGGTTGATCGAGTTTTTGTAGTACATGATTTCTCTACCTATCGGTAGTATTTAGGTGGCCTCTTATGTTATCTCCTTGCTGGAAAATGCTTTGAGTAGAGGGTGTTTCACATATTTTAGGTTGGTTTGTGACCCTGGTATCATTCTCAGATTCATTTTGGTTTAGCTTGTTGATCATAGGGTTGTGATGGAATTTCTTGAGGAAAATCAATATTTGGGAAGGGAGGACTGTAATATCCCCATTTTGGGGTTCCTTTTCTATGCAGTTGGAGATTTCTTTATGGGATTATGTCAGCTTGATCAGAGAGGTGGTTTGATGTTACCAACAATCTCAAGGGGTTTATAGGAGTTACATGATCCTTTTAAAGGTCTTCTTATCATATTTTATCATCAAGATCACACCTGCACAGTCAGATTTCGATTTCGACACATTTCAACCATTCCCATAATTTGGAAGTATTAATAAGCATTATTTAATGGATTTCTCTAAGGTTTTCATTTTAATAAATTATCTAAGAGACGTACCTTGGTGTAATATCTCGTTGGAACTAGGATGAAGATATCTAAATGTTGAAATGATAAAAAAGTGACTTTTAGTGACCATAAATACTTTAAAGTCAAACAAATCAATTTTGGGGAGTAAAAAGGTTAATAAATTCATTAAGTGATTATACAAAAGATAAATTAAAAGGTCACTTGAGGGGAAAAGAGGAAAAGGGGTAATAAAATATAATGAGAATGCATTCTCTCATTATGTTGATGATTATTTGATTTTATTTGGAGATCTCTTAGAGTCTTTGAGGGTTTGTAGTAAACCTTGGTTTGGATTGGTTTCAATAGTGAAAGATTCCACCCTATCTAATCAGGTTTCGGTGTTGAGAGATCCACCCTAGTCATTCAGTGGGGGAAACCACCTAGGTTTTCCACTTCTTTCTACTGTGAGGAAGAGATCCATCATTTTGCACCAATTTTGGGCTTTTTGGAATTCATATCTCCTTGTGCAGGTTGCATTGGCACAAAGATAATCAATTTTCTAGAGTGGGGGGCGAAAATCACTTGAGAAGACCATGTTTCCTTTCCTTTTTGAGTTTCTCATCCAAGAACCGAGTTATGTTCTAATTAGGTCGAGTTTACTTATCCTTGGGGCAATTTCTTTGCAGCTGGGTCAAATGTTTTTGCTTGAGGATGAATTCTTGTGTTGGGGGGATAAGTTTGGATTTGGAGGGCTTTCACTTGGTGCTGGGAGGATTTATCAAGTGTGTGTCAAGTTTCTACTACAGAAATCAATTTAGTGAGGGTCGACCCTTGCTATTGGAGGTCGATTTATAGGTGAGGGGGTCGTGATCTTCAATATGTGCACAATATTCATGCACAATAGTAAAGGAGGGTGAGATCTAGTAGCAACATAGTATTTTAGTGAATAATGGCTGAGATTTTGAAGGGAAAGGGTCGATTCATTTTCTACTTCAGGTCCAAAATACATATCCATTCACCCAACTAGGTTTTCCAACCTTTGACGATGTATATCCAATCAATTTCATGATTATTAGCACCATATCTATGAGTATTTTGATAACTCTAACTATTTAGATTGGTATGGTAATAAAATAGAGCAGGATGGGAATGTTTCATTATTGTTATACTAGTTAAATTAAGTTCATGTTTATTGGTAATCTTGTTGTTACAAATTATGAACATTATATTCATCCTATTGAACACCCAAACCCTTGTTTACCTACTGAAAACACAAAATTGTTGGATATATTGTCATTGATGTCAACAATCGATGTGATGATTTGTTGTTATGATGAATTATCATTGTGATTTACCATAGATGAGATTTTCATTGATGACAACAGTATATCAGTTAGTAGAAAATGTCAAATAGTATGCAGAGATCGAATGTGTAATCTTAGGAGGAGGAGCGAACAGTATGTAGAGATCAAAGCTCTGAATCAAAATCTCAAAAGGGAAAACGCAGTACAGAAGTGAATGAAGATCAAAGCTCAGAAGGGAAAACAAAATACAAAAGTGAATTAAGATCACATCTCAGAAGGAAGAGCACATTGCAGAAGTATCATCGGGATCAATGGAAATACTGAGAAGTTGACCAATGCACAGGAAAAGGTGAGAAGTCTAAACAACCTTCCAATCAATAAAATTGACAGTGTTGACTGTCTCATATTATGGACATCGGTCATATGAGTGACCGTGGGCTTGAGGACCATTAGAGGATCGTGACTATCAAATTTGCAAGCCAGATCAACAAGAGGGATAGATTGTGGAGATTGGAAGGAGAATTAAATGACTCACTAGTTCCAATCTCGCAATGTGTCTAGATCATCATATCTCATAGACTCAAATATTGATGACTGTGGTTGATCCAACAAATGATGAGATTAAGTTGGATTGAGTTGTGACCATCGAATGTGCAATCGCCAGATCAACGACAGGGATAGATTGTAGAGATCAAAAGGAGAATTAAATATCGCACTAGTTCCAATTCCACAATTAGTCAGGACTGTTAGATCTTATAGCTTCAAAGATCGACAACTGTGGTTGAATCACCAACAATCCACAAATTCAAATTGCGGAGTTTGGGTGTCGAGTTAAATCATTCACAAGTTGTGGTTCCACATTCATCGTCGATCATTGATATGCTTTAAGTTCTTTCATAATTGTTGTATCACTTTAAAGTGGAAGGATAGGATAAGAGGGGAAAATTTTGAGAATTTGATTATCTGAATGCCCGTTAGTCATTAGATAAAACCTGAATTCCCATCAGCTGTCAGATCATATTAAAGTGGAAGGATAGGATAAGTAGGGCTAAAGGGTTGAGAATTGTATTATTCAAATACCCGTTGGCCATCGGATCAAACCCGAATTCCCGTTAGTCATCAGATCATTTTCGAGTGGAAGGATAGGATAAGAGAGCTAAGATCTGAGATCTCATTTATACGAATTTTTTTCAGTCATTGGATCATTCTAAGTAGAGGGACGGGATAATATAGAAGAGCTACATCATAGACAGATCAAGTCATCGATCTCAAATCCTAATCAATGAACAATATTCATTTCGGGTCTAAATATGCAAGGAGGTTACACTCTGGAAAAATCTCACATCAAGAATTCAGTTTGAGTTTGAAATTCCCAAAGATCAGAGATCTGCAGATCCAAAGTGGATATTGACCATCAAATCATCCAAAGTAGATCTCATTCATCATATCATCTGAAGAAGATCTCAAGAGTTGGATCGTCTGAAGTGAATTTGGGTCGTCTGATCCAGAGCATTAGTTTGATATTTGAAATTCCCAAAGCCTAGAGATCCAGAGATCCAAAGTAGATCTCGACCATCAGATCATCTGAATTAAATCTCAGTCGTCATATTGTTCGAAGAAGATATCAGCCATCAGATTTTCTGAAGTAAATATAGGTCGTCTGATCCAGAAAAGATGTGGCATAATCCTATGGACTCCGAGTAAAGACCCAAAGTAAGACTCAACCGTCTGATATAAGAGGACATGTGGCATCCATGTCAGCAGACCACGTCAGCAAGGATGTGTGGGAGATCTACATTAGCAAACCACGTTAGAAAGGAAATGTGGCAGACCATGTGGCAAACCATGTCAGCAGACCATGTCAGTAAATACACATGGAATAATCAGACGATGACAAGTGTCAAGAGGAAATCAAGTCATGAAATTTCAACACGTGATGTCAGTAAGTTACGTCACTCCAGAATATTTACTTTGGGAGTTTCACTACCAACAAATGTCAAAAGTCCCAAAGTCCCGAATTCCGAAGTCCTGGAGTGGACATGAAACGTCCGATCTCAAAGTTCACTTCGGGAGCATTATCGACCATCGATATACTACAGTGGAAGGATAGTGTAAGTGGAAGTATTAACTAACAACAAGCGGTCTCCACCACTTATGACTTACTCAGCAGGTGATCACTCCAGAGGAAAATGGAGCAGCATTTATTGAAACCTACGAAGTCTTGAATGTCGAAGTCTCAAATGTCGAAGTCCCAAAGTGGACATGGGTCGTCGGATCTAAAGATCACTTCAGGAGTATTCTCAACCGTTGATCATACTACAGTGAAATTTGAGACTTGATAATTCTGAAGTCTGGAGACGTGAAAGGATCACAACCATTGATCTGAAAGGGACACACGTCAGTGGATTGTCAACTCTGGAAGATTGATGTATGAAAGAAACGTGATTTTGAGAATTGAAAGTCTTGAAGGCCAGACTCATGGAGGATATCTTGATGTTCAATTGAGAAGGACAGGTGTCCACAGATCATCAACTCCGAAAGATTGGCATACATATATTTGAAAGGGAAAAGTCTCGAAATCCCGACGATCGTGCATCTCATCAAAAGATTGAATCGTGACCGTTGAATTGATAACCGCTCAAGCGCTCATCTAGACTAACATCTAAATAATTACATTGGTCATATGGTAAAGAGATTTAAAAGGAATAATGTAATGCATCCCTTAAATTGATAAGGTTGTGGTTCTACGCCAATGATCATATGAACATGGTTTGAAGGAAGCATTGATTTTTGTAATCACAGAGACGAAGGGAATCGATACATACCTGTGATCAATTTATGAAAGTAAAGGGGATGCCAGGTGTAAATTTGAAGACCCGGAATGATGATCTATGGTGGTCCTAAAAGTTGTTGTAAATGAACAAGTTAGTTATAACTTGTTTCACAAGTCGGTCGAATAACTTAAACAAGTTTTGAGCATAAGAAACTATAAATACAACCATGATTGGTTAAATGGAGATAGTGCTAGTGGAAGTAGTTGTGGCCTTTGAAGTGAATGAGGTGGATCTAGACCTGATGTCTGTGCGAATATCAGAAATATGTAGAAGTGAAGAAGGCATGAATATATTAGAGAAAATATAAAGTGAAGAAGGCACAAGTTTCAGAGAGAAGATGAAGTGCGGTGATGAGAGTTTATGGTATACCTTTGATCATGAGATAGATTTGATTCAATAATGGATCACTGCTACTAGAGTTGAATTACTATATGAACTCTAGTTGGATAGACTACATTCTATCAACAAGATGGGTCTTGTGGGAAGCTGGGTCTTGCTTGAGAGTTGGTGCTCTCCAAGGAGTTGGTGCTAAAAAAAAATATTTGGTGCTGGGAAAATCCTTATTACCATATTCACATATATACATTTACATTATACAAAAGCTTATACAAACATCTGATATCTCTTTTTCATTGTGATTATGATTTAATTGTTCTTAATTTGTTCAATTATGTTTTAATTGCTAGCTTGAAAGAAGAAAAGTTAAAATAGTCCACACACTAATTCACCCCCCACTCTTAGTGTGGGTAGTGTGTTCAACAATTGGTATCAAAGCAAGTTACTTAGACACTATTTAAACACTCGAAGGTATATTATGAAGAAATGGGTGGACAAATGGCTCTCTCCACAATTGAAGCTCCCTTATTTGATGGAACAAATTATTCCTCATGGAGAGAAAATATGAAACAATATTTGAAGTCAAAATGATCTAAATTTTGAAATTCAGTAGTAATAAAGCCCTGAGATTTAACTACATCAAAGAATCTATCCAAGATTATAGTCCAAATAAGAGAAAGGAAGAACAATGAAGTGGCATTGAATATTATTCTCAATGGATTATCATATGCAGTCAAGGAAAGAATAGGACTATGCACATCCGCCAAGGACTTATGGCTGAAGTTAGAAAAGATGTATCAAATCAAAAGTGAAGACACAAAATACATTCCTATCAAGGATGAAGATGAAGACTCAGCCATTAATAAAGGTAAAGACTCTCCACAATATTTCGATTGCAATAGTGTTGATATTGAATCCTCCCCTGCAAGTAAAGAAGAAGACTCAGATACAATAAAAGAGTGTTATGTTAAAATTTATCCCATGGAAGAAGTAGAAGAAGAACTATCAAAGGCCAAACAAAAGGTTTATTGGAGTCTTTGTGAATACCACTATGACCATAATGATTCAGACTATAGCTATCTTCATGACTACACTAAATAGTTTCTTGAAAAGAGTCAAAAACATATCTTGGAAATAAAGGAAATGCTTAAGGACAATGAAAACATAATGTATGAGACGGATAATCAATTATAAGAAAAAGAAGAGGACATCGAGAAGTTGAAGAAAGAAATTAGTTAAGTAAAAGAAAAGAAGAAGGAATATGATGATCTTAGCAATCAAAATCATGTCCTGGAAATAAAATAAAAGCTCAAAGACAATGAAGAAATCATATCTAAGAAAAAGATTCAGTTAGAAAACAAAGAAGAAGAGATCAAAAGATTGAAAACAAAATTTATTGATTTAACAAAAGAAAAGGAAGAGGAGATCGAGGGATTGAAAAATGAAATCATTCAATAAAAATAAGAAAAGAAGGAAGATGATTAACCAAGAAAAAGCCTTGCATACCTAAAAGAACTAAGGGAAAGATATGCCAATATTAAAATCGAACTTGAAGAAGCCAAAAGGAGAGAGCAGGTAGTGAGGAACTAGTTGAACAAAAAGGAAGAATCCTGTAATGAGAAGGAAGCAGAAGGTTGAGAAGTCAAACACACAAATAAAGTTATTGAATAGCTCCATGACCCTGGATGAGATCTTGGATAGTCAAAGATCACCAAATGACAAATTCGGTCTTGGATAAAATAAGGAAGAAATCAGTACTCCTAAGAAATTTGATGTAGGTCCTTCATTTGTAAAAGGTGAAAACAAGTCTGACATAGGTCGTTCATTTGTAAAGGATGAAAATAGGTCTAACACAGGTCCTTCATTTGTAAAGGATGAAGATAGATCTGACACAACTCCTTCATTTGTAAAAGGTGAAAGAAGGTATGACTCAAGTTCTTCACATTCAAGAAATAAAAGAAACACTACAAAATTTAGAAGATCGGATCAAGGAAGACATCCAGAAGCTACTCATACACTTCAAAGAAAGTTTAGAAGAGAGACACCTTCATGGATGAATCAAAGAATGTATGAGAGTGTTTTTAATGATTATTGTTTTTCTTGTAATGAATATGGTCATAAAGCCTTGGATTGTAGGCATCATGCAAGAAAACAATTTGGTAGGTTCAACAACAGTATAATATGTTGGAACTGCAATCATGTTGGACATATTTATACATAGTGTTACACTATGAGATGCTACAGTTGTGGTGGATATGGCCACAAAGCCAATAACTGTTGGAACTCAAGAAAATAGTCAATCAGAAATGCTTCATACAATACGACAAAAAGAGTAAATGAAACATGGAAGAAAAATGAAGTTGCAGTTGTCACACATTATTTTCTTCATCCCTATGACCGTTAATAATGTAAACCTATCTGTTGCCTTCAGAGGGGTCAGTGACCTGAGTTCCTAAAGAGAGAAGGGAGAAGAACTTTTTCTAAGAAAAGAAGTTGCATTTTCCATTGTAAAAACCCTGTAAAAAAGGAAGTTCGCAGGTTGTTATATATGTAGGGTGTGAGAATGCCTGATTCTCGCAGGTTGCACCATAGCTATGGTGTGAGATGTTCACAGGTTTCTCTATAGGCAGGGTGCGAGAATGCTTACACGTGGGAAAAACAAGCGTTTTCTCGAATTTTCTAAAAGGAGAAACTTCTATGGTGAGGTGGCATCCAAATGGTTTGGATCTTACTCACTTTCATGATTTAGTGGGATCATCCTAACCTCCTCACCTTATCCTCTTCAACTTATAAAAGGAGGGGAATTCTCATGGAGAAAGTTATCTTTGGTTAGCTTTGGAGCTTTTGGGATTAGCTTGGATTGGATTTGGCTTTGGAATTATTAGCTTGGTTAGAGTGGTTTTGAGTTTTGCCTTTGTCAAGATAGATTGTGAATACTATCAAATCTGTGCTCTTAGAATTCTTGGTGTGAAAGTGTGTGAGGAACGAAAGATAGTTGGAAGGGACCTTATGACATAAAGGCCATGGTTGTAATCTCATTTCACATTTAATATGATACAGTAATATGATTCTTTCCTATAAAGCTTGTTGTGTTTTATTGTATGATTCCTTGATCACATACATAGGTTTATATTGAGTTTATGCTATTGCTATCACTTTGGTTGGTTGCGTTCTTTTGGAGGTTCATCATTGTATGAGCATTAGAATGGAGCTAGGATGGCGATGGCGAGAGGAAGTGGAGTTTAAATGGTATGTCACCTATCCCTCTTTAGTTAATAAATTCAATATCTAAAACTTAAGGAAAGCATCATGTTCTGGTGTGTTTTGGTCTAGATCTAGGTGGATCTAGGGAGATCAGTTAGTGTCTGTACCTACCGATTATTCTGATAACAAAATTGGTGACTCCACTGGGGAGGGATTGTTTCCTAGTTAGTCTAGTTTCCCTTGCTTTGATTTCTTGTTTTCTGGTCTCTGAGTCTGTGGGAGATCCATCCATACTCTCTGGATCTAAAAGTCCACTCAAATTTAGTTGTTTTTCAAATTTTTGCTTGTTTACAGGCATTCTCGCACTGTACCCTTTAGTGGCCTGTGAGAAACACCTGAGTTCGTACCCTAGTGTTAAGTCTAGTGCGAACCCCTCGCAATCAACCTTTGTTAAGCCTATGAGAATCTTTGATTCTCGCATTGTAATACACTACCCGCCTGCGAACTTGTTTGTAAAATTTTTTGGATTGGGTCTTGTCATTTTTTGATGCTCAGTTTTGCTTCAAACAGCTGGTTTGAACTTTTGGAGCCTATATTGATCTGTTTACAGTCTGCTTGACATTCTTTGAGTTTCTTTTAGCAATCTTTGTTTTGTTTGGTTTTGAACTATTAGTCTCTTGCTTTGAGTGTCTTTCAATTACAAAGCATGTGTTTTCTTTAGAATTGTTTAGGGAAAGATGAGATTTCTTCTGAATAGTTCTAAGAAAGTTCATTATTGCTTTTAGTGAAATTTTTGAAACAAAAAGATTTAATTTCTGGCTTTATATTAGATTGGGGGCATCCTTTCATTTGAAGTAGTGAAATTTCATGAAGTAGTTGTAATGATCCCAAGCCAAATTCTTTCTTGGAATCACTAACTACTACTAATTTATTGAGTTATTAAGTGCATACAAGATTCATCAACACATGGAGATCACAATATATTCAA
>JZKD02S1371489.1:617807-635474 GCA_000966675.3 Picea glauca
ATCCCTAGGACCTCTTCACTCTAAGTAAAAGTGTTGCTCATGTTGTAAAGGTTGCCACACCTATGGGAGCACACTTATCTTATGCATAAGTATGGATCCCCTCTTATGTATTTGTCACACTTTGGTCATGGACTCTTGGATATGGCTCTACAATTTCTCATGCAGTTTCACATTTCTCAAGATAGTCTCGTAAATCTTGAAGTAATTCATAGATCCCAAGGCACTAGTCACATTGTCCAAGGCACTTTAAAGCTATTTCTACATGACACATTCAAGATCCTTGAACACTCTCTTCTTTCATCACTTTTGGATCTATCCTTCACTTGTTTTCAGGGTCGACCCCTTTGAATGGATTTAGCGAGAAGGTAAATCCATACTTACTTATAACTCTATTTTCACGCTCATTTTTCTCCTCCTTCAACGTTCACAATCATAGGATCATAAATAAAAAATGTGAGTTGGTGCAATGTTGTGGTACCACACTTTAAAATTCCAATGCATATTTAATCATGGAAAGCATTAAAATGTGTCATTATTGACTATAGTGTAATCGCTAGACTGAGAGGAATTAAATATTGTTTTGTTATCTACATAGATATACTACATACAATAGATATTCATTTTATGGAGATTAATTATTACTAAATTAATTGTAGAGATAACATATAAACCTTCATTTTATGGATATTAATTATTACTAAAGTAATTGTAGATATAATATATAAACCTTAATAACAACAATAGTAAGTGAACTTTCATCAATGATCCTCTGAAAATGGAATTGGTAGATCTCCGCACTTTGCAAGTTTACCATTTATTGATACTATGAGTGAAGTATTAAAATTGTTAATCAAGTAAACTTTATATTATATTAAAGTATATTAACGTATATATCATAACTTGTATTGGTTGTGAATCATATATTTTTATTAATATATAATTATTTTTTATTGAAATAATTTTTTATACCATAAAAACAATTTCAAAATACACAAATTTTAAACAAATAATTAAGTAAAGAAAGAGAAACTTTTAAGCATATCTAACTCAAACATAAGAAAGAGTTCCTTGAAACCATTCAACTTTCTCTCTTACAAACACATCCTCCATTTCACGAGGAACAAACCACAAAATATTTCATAGATAAAATAACATGGGTTTTATAGATGTAATAACCATCTGGAAAATTAAAATTATTGTTGGTAGAGACAAGGAATAAAATGGACATCTTGCAATGTTTACTGAAGGAGATTTCCCAACCATTGGCCTTTTGTTGTTGTTATGAAAAAATAAAACAATACTAAAGAAGTTAGAATGATTTTTCATAGTTTCTTACTTCTCATTCATGATTCTAGCCAATGCTAGTGGTAGATAGTCCATTATAATAAAGAATCCATAAAACAAATTAGAAGATCATTACTTAGGAAGTTGGCCAATCTAAGTTTTGAGAATGTTTGCTCGGAAATGAAAATATTTTTTCGAAACAAGTATTGTTCTCCTCTCAGTGGAAAATACAAAGGATATTAAATGAATCATATTATTAATATGAGTCTAAACATGTATGATACAAGTGAATAATACATGTGGTAGTAACTTTGGCTATTAAAATAGTTTTCATAGAGGTATGGATTATTCATTATACAAATAAAGTCTTAGCAATCTCTAACATTCCTTATTTAATCTAGCTAGTGACTTTGCACACCACCTACGTACTGGGCATACTCGTCCTTCTGAGATCGAGTCTATATTCGGTGCTACGTGTTTTGATATATGAACGTGAATTGGAGAAGGTTTTTGGATAGTCATGCATCTGTTTCCACCTGGTTTTCATGCATGATGCCCATGCATTTGCTTCACTTGGTTTGCATGAAATACACTCACTTGGGTTTGATATTCCGTATGTAATCCTACTAGGGATAAACCAAACTCCATTGTACTCACCAAGATTCCATGCATTTAATCTTGTACATGGGTTCCAGTCACTTGTTTATTGCGTCAATAAGACTAGCTTTCATAGACTCTTTATCAGGTTATACGTAGGAGGGATACCAGGTAAGGTAAAACACAATAAGGTCAGAAAAGAGACACAACTTCCTTAACCACGAAAATAAATTACCAACTCCATCCCAACTTCTTGATATTCTGGTGAGCAAGCACTCCCTTTTGAGATTCGTTTTCAATTGGAGTGAAAGATTGAACCATCTCTGATTTTTTTTTCAAACATTTTTTTTATCTTACATTCAACAACAAACTTTGCAGGATTTGGTATTTTTAAGAATTAGGTCGTAATATTAATGAGGGAAGAATGGTCTTAGATGTGCATGATGGTTATTCTTATTGTTTTTCTTTGCACAATAATATCTTTAGTGGGGCTCACTTTGTCATTCTATATGAAGATTGTTGTAAAAGTAATTGGAACCTTTCAAAAAAATGTTTGTCTCTACCTCCCCTCATCCTCACCTTTCAAGGTAAAAGGGTGTGACATCAACCATTTCATTCTAATGTTTATTCACACACAAATGTTTTTTGTAGGTCACAAAAAGTAAGACCGGTCCCACTACAACGAGTTTGTATATCAATTATAGTTTATTCTTCTTCAGAGTCAGCTCTAACACCTCTAAGTAAAAGAAATGTTGGGATAGAAAGAAAGAAATTTGTTTCCATCATTATATGTCTTCTTGAAGTATATAGAATTGAGGCATGTTCAGTCTCTCAATTATCTCAGACTTAGTTGCACATTTGGCCATCCCTATGCATTTGAAGTTTGTATCCCTTAGCATATGGATTGACATGTTGATTATTACACTCAAACAGATAAACATGGAAGTGATGCATTTGTATTCACTAAAAACACTGACAATTAGTTTTATTGTGATGAATGCAGTATAGGATAATTGAGATCCAAAAAGTAGTCGACGCACTATATAACTAAGTTTCAAACTCAGACTGATACAAGTTATCATCTTTTCTTGATAAACAAATCTCTGTCAAGTTTCATAAATTGACTGGAGCACAACAACAAATAATCATTGACACTCTTGGACCACAATCGCGAAATGTTGAGGTGATTGAGGGACAACTTAAGGGTAGGATGTCTTATTATTGTTTTATTTCTCTGAGGGAGACAATTACTATCACCAAGAAAATTTTGAAAATATGGAGATTGTTGTAAAAGTATTGAAGCCTTTCAAAAAAATATTTGATTTAGTGCTAGATTTTCTCACCCTGGTTGGAAACTTTTATTACCTTTTTGAAGTATATACAATTGAGGCTTGTGTACTCACTCCATTAACTAATACTTAGTTGCACATTTGGCCATCCCTGTGCATTTGATGGTTATACCCTTTATCCTATGGATTGACACGATATTTATTACACTCAAACATATAACCATGGAACTGAATCATTTGTATTCACCAACAATACTGAGAATTAGTTTGATTGTGATGAATACAATACAAAATAATTCTTGGCACTAAAGAGGCCCAAAGAGGAAGTCCAGGAATCAGGTGGAAGAAAAGGAGGCACAGTGTCAACAATATTTAATATAAGAACTATTATAGTCTGGGAACAAGAAAAAGACAGTCCATCTAACAATCTGAGTCTTCATGGATTTGATGTGATTAAGACATCAAAATCAAGAGGGCTGCAAGGAATTGCTACTCATGTTGTTATTGGTTCAACATTGGATGTAGCTAAACCATATCTTAATCAAAGGCCTAACATAATCGTATTGATAACAAAAGAGTGGGAAAAAATTAAACGAAGGTGGGAATGTCACTCTATCGATTCCTCATCACTGATTTGTGGTAGCTACAACAAAATTTATCATTTGATCATCTGCACAAATTGTTGAAGATTTGTGGTAGCTACAACAAAATTTATCATCTGATCATATGCATAAATTGTTGAATTTCAAGGAAAAAAAATCAAGGTATGCACATATCATGATTAAATACACAACTTTTTCTTGAACAATTTGCTAATTTGTTGAATTGAAAATAATAACTGAATCAACAAAATCAATGAAATTCAAAGAAACTCCTTGAACATCTTCACAATTGTTTTGTAGTTATTCCTTTCATTCTAATGAATAAAATCAATAGTCTACATGTACCAGAAGGCCCAAGTAGTGGAAAATGCACCCAAAAACAATAATGAGTCACCATATCCATTCATTGAGATATCATTTTTCATATGTCTAATGTATAGATAGTTATTAGTTTGTACAACGAAAGAAAATATAGGCAAAAACATCGGAGGCATTAGTCGGTGAAGACACCTCACCTACCATATCCCATGTAAATTTTTACTTAGTATTTAGTGATGGGTAGCCATGGACACAACAACTCATGGCGAATGAAATCTCATAGAATCTATTGGTTTAGTTAGCTTTAGTTTCATAAACAAACTAGGTGTTTTTCTAAAGGATAGAGAATCAACATGTTTGCATGCTGGTGTAGGTGGAAGTTGAGAAAATGTGCTATGGGATATGGTTTATGCATCCATGGAACAAACATTTAATGTCAAGAAGTAATGCTAGAGTCATTACTAGCATTACTTCATTTGGGAAAAAATAATACATAAATGTGTGCTTTAAAGTAAGGTATTGATGGACAATGCAGGGTTTGTGCCTAGGGAAGAGGCCAAATAAGGCCTCACACTTCAAACCTACACTAAAAAAAAATGAGAGTGGAAAAAATGTATAATTTTACCAAAGCTTAGAGTTAAAACACTCAAATATCATTAATTTCCATGCCAAACTAATAACAAAAGAAAAAATCAATTACTATAGTCCCTACATCCTGAAGGGAAGGGACTAATAAGTACAAATTATATATTTCCAAACTAAGAAATGTAATGCACTTCATCGTAGTCTATGAATTCCCCTTAGTTATAAAATAAAGTAATTGAATGACAAGTGATAGAAAAATACAAAGGAGGGTGTTCCAATGGAAAAGAAGAGGATTGTTACAACAATTATTTTTTCCACACAAATTGCAATTTTTTCAAAATCTACAATTTTTTTAGGGGATGACTTGTATTATACTTAGGAATAGTCTTATTCAATATTATAGTGAATTGAATGAGTAGAAATAAATAAGGACATTCACAATGATAAGAGCTAATCGAATCTGATTGACGTGTCATAAGATAAGATCAATGTAGTATAAGTTAGGTTAATTGAATTAAAAAAAGGTTATTGTTATATTAAGAGGTGCTCTATAGTTCACTAAGACATAAATACTATAAGGTAATGTAATATGAGTAATGTAGATATATATATATTTTACACGGTGAGAAAATATATCATAAGTTAGTTGTCAACCAACACTGGGGACAACCATCACTCGTTGCTATAGGTTGACTCATAACCATTATTCAAGGAAAACCACGCCATTTGGAATAATCAGCTGGTGGTGGTCCATAAGGGGGTAAAATTGCACTCCTTCAAGATGCCTTTGAGTCTTGGGCCATTAACTTGTTTCCTTATGTACAAGGAATGTAATACCCCATTTTTTATTCCCCATATTAAATAATGTATTTTGTTAATTTATGAAAGGCGAGAGTTCCCTAACAATTAAAAGAGGCAAGTGTGCCTATTAAATATAATGTTTTGGTCATTAATAATAATAAAATACATTGATGGATTCTAGACAGACAAGGACAACAGTTATAGGGGGCTATGATTCCACGAGATAGGGGGCTTGATTTGAAAAGATATTTTAAACGACAATGGTCGAGTTATTAAGCATGTGTTAATTAACCATTTAGGGAACTGGTGAAAGAATGAAGAATTAATAAATAAACATAGCATCAATTAAACAATATAAAGATATGAACATAATCACAAAGAACAACAAAACATAACAACAAGATGATAACAGAGTTCAACAATCTCGCCTACATCTCCAGGCCTTTGTCTCAGTGGGTGAGGATTTTCGTATTCATGTTCAAAGCTTTAAAAGTACATCATAGAAGTGCCAAAAGAATTACAGACTGATCTGGTCTTGTTCTACCAGATCTCTAGAACCCACTTGTTGCGTGCCATTTTGCAACTTGCTTTTCCACCAGATGAGTGTTGTGCCTGGAAGTCTAAGCGATGCCAACTTGATCTAAGTTTCCCCATCCTTGATTTGTTGCACACTGTAATAAACCTCCATCTGTATGACCCCATTATCAAGTCTCTCTGCATTGACTTCACCATCATACATGGGTAATTTGAATTTAACATCGAGCTTAAGTAAAGGCATTTCTTGTTTATGTTTATGGACATGTTTTCTTGCAGTGCTTTTAGAACTTGAACTTGAAGAAGAAGGAGAAGAAGGAGGTGAAGGAGGAATTTGAGGAGAATCCTCTCCTTCTTCACTTTTTACCTTTGAAGATTCACCCATATTCGGTCTCTTCCATTCCAAGTAATCCTCATACAAAACCTTCAACATCTCCGACATGGCGAAGAAAAATTTTCAAAACTCTTTCTCATCCTGAGAAAGTCCCTCTTCTGATGCCATCTTCTCACTTTGAGAAGTTCTGTTTCTCAATCCAATCAATGGATTCTCTTCAACAAGATTTCCTTCACCATGATTCATATTTTCCTTGGAAATCATGAAAACTCAAATACCAAACGTCAACTAGCTCTAATACCACTTGATCCAAAAAGATATTTTAAACGACAATGGTTCAGTTATTAAGAATGTGTTAATTAACCATTTAGGAAACTAATGAAAGAAGGAATAATTAATGAAGAAACATAGCATCCATTAAGAAATATACAGATCTGAACATAAGCATGAAGAACAACAAACCATAACAACAAGATGATAACGAAGTTCGGCAATCTCGCCTACGTCTCTGGGCCTTTGTCTCAGTGGGTGAGGCTTTTCTTATTTACGTTCAAAGATTTAAAAGTACATCACAACAGTGCCAAAAGGATTACAAACTGATATGGTCTTGTTCTACCAGATCTCTAGAACCTAACAAAGTAGACAGAACTGAAAATGGATGACCAAAACTCCCAAATGGCTTCCCTACACAAAAATGGATTTGGTTCAATAATTCTTCAGCATAAACCTGTTATGAACCTCTTCTCCATGGCTCCAAAAAACTATGATTTTTATAGACTAGAAGTGGGTAACAACCTCCCAACTTCTCCCTAAGATCTGGCCTAAAAAAGGGCCCAATATGCCCAAAAAATGATCAAAAATCTCTAAAATTGTTGAATAAATAATTAAAAATCTTATTATAATGTTTAAAACCCACTAAATGGCATAAATTCTGGGCACAACCCCCAAACTCCACGCTCTTGTGCATATGGGAACCCACCATGTGGCCAGGCGCTAAACTGTTGTGCGCTATCCCCTTACTCATTGGCCCCGATCTTATGGTTATTGTGCATGTGGTCATGGCTTCTATCCTCCACACGCCAATAGTTTTGTGTAGCCCCATGAATCAAAGCCCATGGTTACACCCTTGGTCGGTGGGCTAACCACTAATTCTATGCCAAATAGTCAATCATCCATGGTATCAGTCAGGGTCACATGGTAACGCGATCGAGATTCGGGGATAAGCTCCATATTATCCACGTGACAAACAATAACCCACAGGTCATGCGAAAAGGTTCTATGGTGGTTCGCTCTAGGGGTTGGGGCCTAGCCCCATCCCTATCCTCCACCAAATAATAAAATGATGCAACTCAAATATAAACGGAGAGGATACGTGTTAAGATCCACCGGGTAGGCAGGCTGGTAGCCTGGCCTACGCAAATTCTCTACACCCATGGAGGTCCATGGTTCAAATCCACTACGCTCCAAACAATTTTTCAATAAACATTAACCAACGAATGGGTACCATGTGGAAGCCCATGTCTGGGCCATGTGGCACCATGCTTCTTTCCCTCAATATGCCACATGTCAACAATTCATTCGACCACTTGTCTACAGTCATTTCCAGTCAGCAACCTGCCACATTGGCCCATGCCAACTATACCTGCCATGTAAGCAACCTACCACGTGTCATACGGTCATGCCATGTGTCATGCTTGCAATGGTGAAATGTGTCACAACCTGACTCATCCACCTGTCTGCCTAGTCAACAACCTATCCATGTCAGCATGCCAACACACCTTGCCACATCAGTTGTACAGATGTACAACTTGTATAGTTAGATGCCACGTGGCACTGTATGGACTATACAATCAACATATTGTTTTTTGCCTATTTGACTAAATGAACAAATCACGATATTTTGAGCATATGATGTCCGTTTGATCCTGTTAAAGTTGCCTTGGGTTCGTATCGATGAGGTCTACAAAGAAATCCATTTTGAAGACATTATGAGAACTTTGATTTTTAGGCCTTCCTGGACCCATTTTGGTCCCGAGATCCAATTCTAGATTAGGGCTTAAGGGGGCTAAGCCTTTTATTATATTTTATTTACCCAAAAAAAAATAATTGAGAGAAGTGGTTACGTGAGCTTCTTGGGGAAGGCCATGTGGTTATTTATTTCCACGAAATATATATAAACCTATCTTTGGACTATTTGGGGGTTCACACCTTTCATTTTATTCTCTCTCTCCATTCACTCTTTCACCCACTCCTCATTTGTCATTCATTTGGAGCTTGTATTGGGAAATAAAAATGAATTCTTGAAGAGGAGCCATTGTTTTTTTTTTTTGTAATGACTCATGGTGTATTCCAGCCATGAATTAATGCTTGCATGTATGAGATGCATGGGCATGTGTTAATTTTTGTTGGCAGTTGCGAATCCTGAGAGTTCCAGCATGGATATTCTTGACCAGATGCACATGAGCCCTGGAAGGAGGTGGATAGCCTAAGGGACTACATGAAAAATAAGGGGGTCCATTCTCTTGGGTTGTGTAGGATGGATATAAGAGAGTTGGTGTACTTTGGATTGTTGTGTGTGTTGAGAAGCATGTGAGAGATTGAGTACTGACTAGTTTGGGAAGGTGAGTGACACCCTAGAACAATCCTTGTGGATTAATAGCCCTGGATCGGGGGTGACATTGATGTTGAGACTTGGAACAATAGTGTCTACACTTGGGTGGAACATCCTTGGTCTGCAACCAATTGGTGATTTGCTTCATTAAAGATAAGTTTTCTCTGTCATGGTTTCATTTACATGTATATTTATTTCCGTTGCATATTAATTATTATCTTTGAAATTCATGTTATAATTTGCATGCTTTCTGGTTATTACTGCACATGGAATTATATTGATTTGTTTTATGTTGTAGCATGAATATTGATCTATTCATCTGAATATTTCATGCCTCTTTATTAAATTAAAAAATTATTAGAATTCAAAATCAGTTCAGAAGTGAGTTTTGAAGTAGTGTGGCCAACCTGTGGGTGGTTGGGTACATTACAGATTGGTATCATGGCTTTTGGTTCAACACTGGAGTGGTATGGGACAAAACTAGTGTGAATTTGAAAAAAATCATTGTTGCAGATTTGTCTATGATGAATTTAGGAGGAAAACAGAGAACATAAGTGAAATCCCTAAATTTTGAGGAGATTTCAAATTTCGGTGCTTCAGAGTAGTTAAAGAAGTGATTTATGGCATCAATATGCAGTTGCAGAGTTGAATTCGGTTTTGGAAGTCGAATTCCTGTAAGTTTCATGATGACTCTATAGTTTTGTGGATTTATGGCCCATATTAATTCGACTTGGAAAATCAACGGTCAAGATTCAATCATAGAGGTCCGAAAAAGGCATTCCCGATAGGCCTTCAGGAAGGAGGGTTTGGAAATACCTTGGAGTTGGAATTTCAAAGAAGAGAAACCCGATGGTAGAATCTCGAAAGAAAAAGAGTCGTTAGATTAGTCAGGATCATTCTCAGCTGTTAGATCTTGCAGATATGTTCTTTCATAAAAGTGTTTTTGGAAGATCTCATTCAGAAGAGTTTCGACGGTATCGATAAGGGAATATTCTTTGATACCCTCCTTTTCGGAGTAGTGAAACTTTGTCAATCTTCTGAACTCTAAATGAAAAGTCCCAATGGTATCGAGAACGAAATATTCTTTGATACCCTACCTTTTGGAGTAGTGAAACTTCGTCAATCTTCTGAACTCTGAATGAAAAGTATCGATGGTATCTAAAAGGGAATATTCCTTGATACCCTCCTTTTCAGAGCAGTGAAACTTTATCAATCTTCTGAACTCCAAATGAAAAGTTTTGACGGTATTGAAAAGGGAATATTATTCAACACCCTCCTTTTCAGAGTAGTGAAACTTTTTCAATATTTTGAACTTCGAATGAAAAGTTCTGATAGTATCGAAAAGGAATATTCTTCGATACCCTCCTTTTAAGAGAAGTGAAACTTCATCAATCTTTTGGACTCTGAATGAAAATATCTTACAATATCGAAAGGGAATATTGTTTCATACCCTATTTTCGGAGTTCCATTTGAGCCCGATTCTTCAGCACTCTGAATGGAGCCCGATAGATGGTCGAGATCTATTTTGATTTTAAGATCAACAGTGGAAATTATCCCATAGGCAAAATTGCTCCACTATTTCAATAAAAGAAGTTTGGAGTCATTTTCTTATTTTGGCTATAATTGGATAATATTAAGTCAGATTTGGATGAAACTTATGGGTTTTTTCCATGGAGATGAGCTCTAAAAAAGTGTCAGATAGGGCCCTTGTCCATTTCTGCTTGTAGTTTTCATAAATGACAAAATAATGGTTTTTAAAGATCTGGGTCCAGATCATTGGCAGAGATCCAGATTAAGTTGAAATTCATTGAGAGTGTCCAGAAAGTAGACAAAAAAATAATCCATGAAGGAACTAAATAAATCCTAAGGGGATTTGAATGGGGATGCTAAAATAGGCCAAAATTCACTATTTCAGGCCAATGTTTTTAGATTTTTTAGATTTTCAGAGGAGGAAAACTGACCCAAGATCACAAAACTGAAAATTGTTATTTACTCAAAATTTTATACCCTCATCAAGATGAACAACTTTGGGTTAGCGAAAAGTTTCTAGAAGTGCACATATTGAGAGATAGCCAATTTTTCCAAAAATTCTAAGTCTAGAAAAAGAGGTGAAAAAGAGCAAAATGGTCATTTCCATATTTCTGCAGTTTTTTACTGGGGCATCAGATTGAAAATATGAAAGTTGTTGTATATTCATTGTAATTTTAATTATATATGCTTAATATAAAAGTTTCTCTAGTTCCTGACATATTTTCTTTTACAATTGATTAAAGTTGGCATTTCAATAAAATTTCACCAGCGAAGAAAATGCACAAATGGGGTGAAAGTGGCTTTTTTAGGAAGCCATAACTTTCATCTCAAAAATCATATCAAGGAAAGAGTAGAGTCATTGGAATTATTATTTAGAGTAGAATGACCTAGAATTTTTATAATTTGGAGAATTTCGATATAAATATTCATAAATTGAGCAGAAAAAAAAGGACCTATAGCATTAATTGACAAATTTTTATGATATGCATATTTCTAACAAAAATGGTTTCTTTCACATTTTGAAGAATTAGGGGGTATAAACATATCATTTTAGTATAGGAATGCATATTAAAGAAATGGAAGAAGGAGAGGGAGCCTTCAATCATGATAAAGAGGCCAAAGGACAAAATATTAGTGTTGGTAATGTAGAGACAGAATCAAATGGACACAAAGGCAGATGGGAGCAAGAAACATTAATAGAGATTGTGTGGAGCCTAATAATATATGTAAATAGATACAAACACGGCAATGAGATATTTATAAGAGAACAAAATCAAATAAATTCTCAAGTGATGCAAATCCTAAATCAGTTGTAGAGGCAAACAAATAATGGATCAAACTCTAGATAGGAGGAAGAGGGAATATATCATGAGAGAAGAGATAACTATAGAAGAGTTGGTTATTCAAGAAGTGATAGCATAACTCATAGACACCACTCACCTCCTTATCAAGGAAATTTTATGCATCTGAAGATTCCATAAATAGTATATAGGTGTCTCATGTTAGGCACCAAAGAATAAGACATGAATTGGACAGTTTGTAGGGATAGTTGAGAAAGCTTAAGACACCATCATTTGATGGTTAAAGATAAAGGGAAGATAATGTAGAAACATGGTTTCTTGGAATCATGAGGTATTTTCAATCTCACAACTACTCATCAAACCTAGAAGACATAATTGCCACTTACCATCTACATGGAAAAGCTACTATGTGGTGGGAACAACTTAAGCAAGTTGAGCCCATAAATGAGAGCATGATCACTTGGAAGAAATTCAAGAAATATTTTCAGAAGGAGTACCTTTTAGATAACTTCTATGACAATAACATGCAGGAGTTATTTGAACTCATGATAGGAAGCATGACCATGGCAGAGTATGAAAATAAGTTCTTCGGACTGCTAAAATATGTGGTGTTTATAAAGGATGAGAAGGTGAAAATATAGAGTTTTTTTAGTGGACTACCTTCATTTTATAAAGAGAAGATTCAATATGACGAGCCTGGGACTTTGACCGAGACCATTAGGAAGGCTAATTACATGTATGATCAAGGAAAGGGTAGAGATTCTTTGCAGAAATATTGGAAGGATAAGAAGAAAGAGAATTCTAATCAAAGAAAGAAAGGATTCAAACCTCCTTTCAATAAAAATAGACCAAATGAAATTTAGCGAGACCAGCCTGCTAAGGATGAATCCAAGAGAGAATACTCCTTGGGAAAAAGGGGAAGACCACCAATCCAATGTTGGGGATGCAAATAATATCACTTGTACAAGGATTTCCCTCACATAAAATAAAAAGTGAATACCATGCACAAAATCCAAGAGGCTACAATAGTAGAAGACATGGGAAGAATATATGCAGCCTAAGAATATCGAAAAGCATAGTACCAATCCAATATGATCGAGGTGGAAGTTAAGATCATTAATCCACTTATTTCTCTTTTAATTGATTCAAGAGAAATCCATTCTTACATTGATCCTAAAACAACGGACAGATTACATTTGGAGAAAAGTAAGCTTGAAAAATCAAGTTGGGTTCAACTAGCCACTGAAACCAAAAGAAGGATCAATGAGATGGTCAGAGGTTGTTCCATAAGTCTTAACAGAGTGAATACTAATTGGGATATTTCAGAAAAAGGGTTATACCATTGGGATATTGTGATGTTATAATTAGAATGGATTGGTTGGACGCATCATGTTGTCTTATATTGTCACAACAAGACATTTACATGTCTTAATGAAGAAGGAAAACATAGCACTATGAAATGAATTATGAGACCCATTTCTATAAGGGATATTTGAGCTTTATAGCTTAAGAATTCAGGAAATGTTGTCAATTGTATGCATCCCATGTGGAGGATCTAGAAAAGACAAAAGGGTTAATCCTTGAAGATGTTTTGGTACTACAAGAGTTTGAATATGTATTTAAAGAAATACCAGGGTTTCCACCTAAGAGGGAGATAGATTTCTCTATTGATTTAGTACTAGGAGTTGCCCCAGTATCAAAAACACCTTACATAATGAGTACACTAGAATTAAAAGAATTACAAATGAAGTGGGAAGAATTGTTGAAGAAATGGTACATATGTCCAAGTGTTTCACCTTGTGTAGCACCAATACTCTTTTTCAAAAATAAGGATGGAACATTGAGGTTGTGTATTGACTTTCGACAGTTCAATAAAGACAATGTGAAGAACAAATACCCTCTACCCATAATTGATGACCTCTTTGATAAGATAAGGGGGAAAAGATATTTTCAAAAATAGACTTGAGATCGGGATACCATCAGGTAAGAATCAAGGAAGAAGAGACCAATAAGACAACCTTTAGAACTAGGTATGGGCATTATGAATTTGTAGTGGTGCCATTTGGCCTATCCAATGCACCAGTTGTCTTTATGTTCTTAATGAATGACATATTAAGAAATTATTTGGATAAGTTTGTCATAGTATTCATGGATGACATACTTGTCTATTCTAAGTCAGAGGAAGAACATGAACATCACCTAATATTGGTATTTCAAGTGCTAAGGGAACATCAATTGTATGCCAATCTTAGTAAGTGTTCTTTTAACCAAGAACAGATCCATTAATTGGGACACATTATTTAGAACAAGGAATAGCAGTGGATCCAGAGAAGATTGAAGCCATTATAGGATGGCCAACATCCATGAATGTTTCATAAGTCAGATATTTTATGGGATTAGTTGGTTACTACAAAATATTTATAGCAGGGTTCTCTAAGATTGTTCATCTCATCACTTCTTTGCAAAATAATGGAATTAAATTTGAATGGACAACTGAGTGTGAAGAGAACTTTAATTTGTTGAAATAATGACTTAATATTGCACCTATTTTAAAGATTGTTGACCCAAATGAAAGTTTTGTGGTATGTACATATGCATGCAAGGAAAGACTTGGTGGAGTCCTCACTCAAAATGAACATGTCATTGGTTATGAGTCTAGAAAGCTTAAATAACATGAGATGAACTATGACACACGTGACTTGGAACTTGTTGTCATTGTTCATGCATTGAAGATGTGGAGGCATTATCTCATGGGAAATATATTTGAATTAAGAATAGACCATAGTGGTCTGAAATATATTTTTGAACAACCAAGTTTGAATATCAGGCAAATGAGATGGATGGAATTTTTAAGTGAATACGATTTTGACATCAAGCATATCAAAGGAAAAGAAAATAAAGTTGTTTATGCACTTAGTAGAAGAGTACATCCCATGCATGCTACAACCATTAGTATGAATCAATCAGATTTGAAGAGTAGAATTTTAGATGATGTTGTTATAGATCAACATTACCTACAGGTAAAAGAAAGCTTACAACAAGAAAATGTACAATGGAAAATTAAAGAATATGAGATGAGGGAAGATGGATTATTTATGCATAAAAATAGAATTTATGTTCCTAGTTCCAGAGAACTTAGGAATTTGTTATTAAAAGAAATGCATAATGTTCCATATGTCAGGCATCCCGATTACTAGAAAATAATTGCAGTAGTAAGAAGCCAATTCTTTTGGCCAGGAATGAAGAAAGATGTTGTTGATTACATTCTCAAATGTATGAAATGTTAGAGAGTGAATACTGAGCATAGGCACCCAATGGGTTTTCTACAACCATTACCAATTCCAGATAAGAAATGGGAAGTGGTAACCATTGATTTTATAACTAAATTTCTCAGGACAACAAGGCAACATGATTCAATCATGCTAGTGGTTGATAAATTGACAAAGGTTGCTCATTTTGTTCCTGTAAAAATGACTCATACGACAACTAATATTGCAGAAATTTACATGAGCGAGATTGTTAGGTTGCATGGGATACCTAAGAAAATTGTTTCAAACAAAGATATAAAGTTTACTTCAAATTTACGAAGGGTATTGTTTAAAGGATTTGGTACAAATTTGAACTTTAGCACAACATACCATCCACAGTCAGATGGGAAGATAGAGGGAGTCAACCAAGTAAATGAATAAATGTTGAGAATGTATGTGATGGATAAGCCATCTAAGTGGGAAGATTACTTGCACTTGATTTAGTTTTTCTATAATAATGGGTATCAAGCTTCATTGAAAATGATCCCATTTGAAGCTTTATATGGTAGGAAATGAAATACTCCAGTGAGTTGGGACAACCCAATAGACATAGTGGTACTTGGGCCATATTTGCTCAAGGATATGGAAGACCAAATGGTTTGAATTAAGAAAAATTTAAAGGCAACTCAAAAAAGATAGAAAAGTTATGCAGATAAGAACAAGACAACTAGAGAATTTAAAGTGGGGGAGCATGTGCTTTTTAAAGTGACTCCCAAGAAGAGCTCATTGAAGTTGGATAGTTGTACAAAGCTACCATCCAGATTCTGTGGTCCATTTGAGATATTGGACATAATAGGGATAATTGCATACATGTTTGCATTGTCTACTTCCACGAATGTGCATAATGTATTTCATGTCTCTTTGCTAAAAAAATATGTACATGATCATAGCCATGCTATTGATTGGAATTTGATTTAGGTAGAGCCAGAGGGAGACTTTCAGGTCTAACTAGTGCACATATTGGACATAAAAGTCAAAATGCTCCATAATTGAGTTATAGAGATGGTAAAAGTTTAGTGGACCTGCTACGGTCTTCAAGATGCTACTTGGGAGCATGAAGATGCCATGCAGGAAGAGTACCCGCAACTTTTTGAATAATTTTGAAATTTTGAATTTTGGTTTTGAGTATGCACTAAGGACAATGCCAAAATAAGGGGGAGGGGAATGTAATACCCTCGTTTTGAGTCTCCATATTAAATAATGTATTTTGTTAATTTATGAAAGGTTGGAGTTCCCAAACAATTAAAAGAGGCAAGTGTTCCTAGGAAATGTGATGTTTTGGTCATTGTTAATAATAAAATACATCACTGGCTACTAGATAGACAAGGATAAGAGTTATAGGGGGCTATGATTCCACGTGGGGGCGGGGGGAATTAAGGGGGCTAAGCCTTTTATTATATTTTATCTACCCATAATTGTTTTAATTGAAAGAAGTGGCTACATGATCTTCTTGGGGAAGGCCATGTGATTCTTGATTTCCAAGAAATATATATAAACCCATCTTTGGGATGTTTGGGGGTTCACAACTTTCATTATGTTCTCTCTTTCCATTCACTCTTTCACCCACTCCTCATTCCTCATTCATTTGGATCTTTTCTTGGGAAAGAAAAATGAATTGTTGGAGAGGATCCATTGCTTTTTTTTGTTGTAATGATTGCTAGTGTATTCCAACCATGAATTAATTCCTGCATGTTTGAGATGCATGGGCATGTGTTAAGTTTTTCTCACAACTTTGAATCCTAAGAGTTCTAGAATGGAGATTCTTGACTAGATGCACAAGATTAGTGGAAGGAGGTGGAAATCCTAAGGGACTTCTTGGAAGAGAAGGGGGTTCATTCTCTTGGGTTGTGCAGGATGGATAGAAGAGAGATGGTGTACTTTGGATTGTTGTGTGTGTTGAGAAGCTTGTGAGAGATTGAGTGTTGAGTTGTTTGGGAAGATGAGTGACACCCTAGTGTTAGAGGGGGGGCGCTAGGCCCCCCCTCGGGGGGTGGATCCCCCTACGCGGGGGTTCGAGGGCAGCGCCCCCGATTTTTTTTTTTCTGGGACGACATATTTCCGAGACGACATATTACCGGAATGACATATTTCCGGGACCACATGATATTTAGGTGGTTTTTTGGCACATGGTTTTTGCCGATGTTTTTCTATTTTCGGCTAAGGAATTAGGGTTTTGGACTAATCCAGTTCATTGGGTTAGGATTTTGGATGCCACTGGCTCCTATATGTATATTGTATTGTAAACAATGTAAAACAATGTATGAATATAATATATGCTGGTTTTCCCGGTTTGGGTTTCCAGATGAAAAATCTCTGTGTAATGTTTGTATTTTCCATTGTATCTTTTTTGTTCTTTTCTGAATATCAGTTTGCATTAGATATTGTACAAGGTTAGAATTTACATTTGGTATCAAAGATTTATTGGCTTCAGGGGGACGCCTTTGTCATCAAGGGTTTGGCTCGGGACTATGATAGGCCTTGTTACAGTGGGAGATCTGCGGTATTATTTTTCAGGTGAAAAGAAATGGCAAGCAATTCGAAGATGGAGATCAAGAAGTTTAATGGGAAAATCT
>JZKD02S1371489.1:659236-678375 GCA_000966675.3 Picea glauca
AGGATAAATGCTGTGTACATTGTGGATGTGTATTTCTTAGTGATCTTGTGGTTATTATGCTCTTATCTTTATGAAATGCAAAGAACTATAATATCAGCATAAAACATTAACAAGCGGCACATGTATCACCTACATTGGTTTCAATGTTTTCTGTCTAAGATAATTCAGATTTTGTAGGAGGATTTGGACAAGAAAAGATCTATTTCAAGTTCTGTCTTTTATGAGTATAAAGGGACCATTGGGTTAGTTTGGACAAAGTGAAGATTTTATTTTCTATGGTAGTCAAAGACTTGTGCATTTGACACATAGTTCAACTTACCTAAATTGGACATGGTATCACTTTGTAAGACATGTTACTAATGGAGGTGGAGTGGTCTGATAAAATAAGACAATAGAGTGATATGAAAAAATATTCTATTACTTACAATACCAATACAATACAATGGACTCTATTATATAGAGTGTATAGGTTATTATTAGATCTAACTTATTCTATAGATAACTGGAGAGGTTGAGAGAATATCTCAACCACACACCAAACTAGGATCTCACCAATCCAACTCTCTAACAACCTCTTAAGAATAGGATCACACAACTCATGTAGAGATTAGCTCTACCTCTCAATACATTAGCAAACATTTTAGATAAGTAGGAATTATATATTCCAACATGGTCCATATTCGAGCAAGTTGTTCATACATGTTTTTGGAATCAGTATTGAAGAGAAGTTGTGGTCGTGATTTGCTTCTCTTCAAGGTGTTGAATCAAATTGGAAAAGGCATCAGACAAATTGTTGTCAAGGTGGAGATTGTTGAAATGGTGACAACAAATCCCCACACGATGTGGATCTAGATCCTATTATTCAACTTTTGGTTGAGAGAATGAAACCTAAGTTAGAATGTATAATGAATGAATTAGTTTCATTGTAACAGTGGGAAGATGTTTAAATATGTACATTCCTGAGAGAAATATTGAGCCAGGGGCTTCAAGCCCTCTCCAGGGTGTTGGTTGTAATCTCCGGTTTGTTGAACAATAAGAATGTCGTTTCCATTATCCAGTGAATGTTTCCCTTATGAGGTGAACGAGGGTTTTACCACGTAAACTATTGTCTCTTGTGTGATTTAATCTGCGTATGTTTTTTTTTTGGTTTTCCGTTGAAGAATTAATCTGTGGCTCTAAAGATCCTAACACTATCATTAACAATTCTTATTTCATATTATGCATCTCTCTCAAGCATGGGCTGTCACTAAAAATTCTTATGCGTTAGTTTATGTAGATATTATGCATCTCTCTTGCATGTGTGTTTTGGTCCTATTGCACAGTTCTTGGCATTTGCATATGTAGCAGGTTGAGTTCAATTGTTTCCCGACAAACATTTGAATGATGCTAGTCAGCTTGAGGTAAAAGACACTCTTGTTTAGCAAAAGCTTTTAATAATAGAGACAATATTTAGTCTATTTAGATTCTGATTTCATGAATACCAATAAGCTCGTGAGATTAACTTACAACATTTTGAGTTGGTTCAATTCTCCAATGTATTCAGGAATTTCCCCAGAGATCATATTGTTCCTTAAGACTCTGTCAACAACATTCAAGATAGATTATAGGATAAGTTAACAAAAGAGAAACATGGAAACATTCAAAATAGCATATAAACTTCAAAACAATGTTTCCATGAAACAAAACATGTAAACAAGAAACTGTACGTCACTCACAATGTTGTCAAATTCTTCAGGTTCTGTAGGAATGAAAGAAGTGTGCCACCTCGAGGTATGCCACATATAATGCTGCTTAATCAATAGCAAGTTAATACAGCTAAAGCAGAATTAATATAATACAATCCAAAGCACAAATGGTTAACACAAATGCATTAAACAAATTATGATTATCTTCAACACACAAACACAATATTTATACATGTGCAATAAGCAACAACTAGAAGATTGAAAAGTAATGATTTGCTAAATGAGAGAGGACATCACTCGAAGTTCTAAGTAAATTGCACACAGAAGGAATTGCTTGCATTGGGAAATGAACAAAAAATGGTAAGGATATTCATACATACAGGCTATTCAAATTAGTCAAATTTGAAATGCTTAAAGGAATTGGTCCCTCAAAAGAAGTTCCTTCAAGTTTCCTGCAATAAAAAAGACATCATCTCCCATACACATACACATACACATGAAACGAAAGAAACAGAAAATCCTCATGTATTAATTTTTCTATATATGTTTATATTTATCTGACTTCAGGTCGTCATCCGAGGAAAATTATATGTGAGGAAACCCAAAAATGATCAGTGTTTCAGACAAAAGTGATCTCACAAGTCCTCAAGTTGGCTCCAATAGTTTCCAATAAAATCTGGTATCTTTCCAGTAAAGTTGTTGCTAGATGCCCATCTGCACAACAAACAATAAAGTAAATATTACTGCAGAAACGATTGAGTTTGTGTGTCTATTTGACTCTCGCTATCTTAATTTTCAATACAATTGTAGATGAAAATAACAAAGCTACTTACAATACTTTCATCTTCTTTAAATTGGAAAATGTTGTAGGTATCTCTCCACTGAATCGATTGCTTTGAATGTAGCTGCCAGTGAAAGAAAATAGTGGTCTTAATGTTTAGCACTGAATTAATTATTGATTATAACAGAAGACTGCAGAAACTATAGCAAGGAATTCATAAAGTGAATAAGACTATCCATACTGTGTACAGGGTACAACATTTCGGATGCAATCACTGTGAATATGGCTTAAAAAAGAGATGCTCATTGCAAACACAACTGGATTAGTTAAAATGAATGTGGGGGGATTTCCACCTTGAGAAATTCCCAGTTTGTTTTCCACTGGAGAAGGATTTAAAGCTTCTTCTGGATTTTTAGTGTAATGACAACCTCCAAAGAAAGAGTATCCACGTGGCTGATATTAAACAATAGACACCGATAGCGAAATTTGTTCCTCGTTTTCAGGAAGAGGAGTTCTACAGAATTGCGGTGGGAGATCAAAGTTTAAGTTTAAAAGTTTCAAAAGATATAGAATCTATTAGGGCTGAAAAAGTATGAGAAATACATCCCAAAACTTCATATATGAAAGGGCCAAGCCGCCAAAGAGACTACACCAAGAAGTCAATAAAACATATTAAACAGTAACTAAACAAAGACATTACTCTTCATAAGTTTTCAATACAAGAAGCTTCAGATTCAATAGAATTAAATTTAGAAAACAATTTAGAAGCATCTCATTGTCTAGATAAAAAAACAAATTAAAAAATCCTATATAATTGTTATATAATATTATTTTCCCTTCAATCAATCTTGCATTTGTGAGAGTGGCATAAATTCATAAAAAGAAACCCCCTAGAGTACTTACATAAAATTCAAAGCATTCGATCATATGATTAATATAAAATATTATATGTAACATTAATTTATATATTATATTAATATAAATGTATATAGAGAATATATAATTGATTTACATATATATTAACAATAATCAATAACTTTGTAGTAAAATATTTGAGGAAACTTTATATTAAAAAATAGTGAATTCAACCAAACAACATTGTAATAAAAAAAGAGAAGTTAAAAGTCATAGTATAATGACAAAATTTCATGGTTATTGTTTCAAAAAACCTTAAGATTGCTTAGATAGACTTTAAAGAAGAGAAGAGAGCATGACATATAAGAGAAATTTCTCTTTCTTCTAGTAGATTTCCGCAGTTTCCTCACTCCCCTCTAATGGTCTTCAGTTTGTCCCATCAGTTAAAAGCTCCCAAAAGACTAGGTATGGCAGAAGAGGAGGAGTTGCTAGATTATTCGGAGGATCCGATGGAGGGCTAGCTCATTTGGTGTGGGACACGTGTTCATCGTCTTGGGAATGAAACATCTATTCGAGATGCGAAATGTGGGTTGGAAGCGCATTTGTTGTTTGCGAGGGAGCAAGTTCGATCCGGCCCTAGCTTGGGGAGCCTTGGAAACGCTTCCATGTCAGAGACTCCTATTTTTCATCTAGAAGTGGCTTCAACTTGGGGTTCGACTGGTTGGTCGGATACTCCTTTCCCTTGGAAAACCTCTTTGGATAACACCCATTTGGATGTGCAGGGCCTATCATCTTGGTATGGCTCACTCTTGTTCCCTTCCTCTAACTCCTCTGCTTTTTTTTGTGAAGGGGACTATAGTTGCTTTGATGTTGGAACTTCTGTCTCTTTACCATCTTTTCCACATCCCTCTTCCTCTCACCTTGTGAACTACTTGCTACACTCATTTTTACCTCATGAACAAAACCCCTCTCCCCTTGGCTCGACTCGAGGTTGGCGGTCCAGTTTCTAGACCATTTCTTGGCACTCCCTGATATCATGAAACTAGTGGAAACTTTTTATCACATGAAAGATTGTGGAAAAACCCTTGGCCCTAAGTTGAATCCCCGTCGCAGAAGGAATAATGGAGTAAAATTGGGAGCCCCGCTCAGTTTGGTTCTTGGACAAGACATTTCTATCCCAATGGTTGTGGATATGGAAAATTTAGAAGTGGTCGACAAGGATAGAGAACGACAATTTGGAATCAAGACTTTGAAGGAATGGGTAGACCGTGTATGGGTTCAGGAGGTCTATGCACTTCCTGGGGTGACGGCTTTAGCAAGGGGATAGATTTTATTTAAATTATTAAAAGAGGAGGATGTAGAAAGGGTTCTAAAAAAACCTTTGTTTCTAAATCCGACCCCTCTGCTGCTAAAACGTTGGACACCTCTTTTTGATGCAAGTAAGGAATGATTGAATGTTATTCCAATATGGGTTCATCTTCTGGGGCTTTCGCTCGAATTCTGGACTGACTTGAGTTTTAAGGAGCTTGGAAATGCATTGGGAAATTTCATGGAAATTGATATGTCTTTTAGAGAAACAAGTAAAATGTCTATGGCCCACATTCTAGTAGCTTTGGATGTTAGGGATGGATTGGCTGAAGAATTGGTGTTGATAAAGGAGGAAACTCATTTTCATCAAAGATTGGATTATGAAGGGATACCTTTCAAGTGTCAGCGATGTCACAAGCATGGGCATAATTCTAGTCAATGTGTCATGCCATTTTGACCTCGTAATGCAGGTCATGCTACTCCACCCTCTAATAAGCGAGTGACGTCATTGGAAGTAAAGGACCAGGATCCCTATTTTGGTTTGCCTGTTTTTGTGGTTTCATCCCCGAAGGAGCCTCGACCAGAGCAAGGGGGAAAATTCAAAGTAGCCTCGATTCTTCAAATAGTGATTGAGAAGGGAAAAATAGTTATTGCAGAAGAGACTCTGGACTCTCATCTGTCCTAGGTGACAAAGTATTTTTTACAGGATATTACTTATCATTTTGGTATGTTTTGTTCCTCCCTCCACCTCTAAATTTTTTTATGCATTCTTTATCTCTTCTGAGTGAATATTGGCTTGGGTCTCTCAAGAGATTTCATGTCCCCCCTCCGCCCATTTCCCCTTTGCTACATCTCTCTATGGCCTCTTTTCTTCCTCTCTCTCCTGTCCAAGTCTTTCTTACATCCAACTTCCCAACCCTCTGCCTTGACCCCAAATCTTCCCTAGATTCAGAAGATGATGGAATAGTCTATCAACTACAAAATCAACCCATTTTAGACCCTGGGTGTGAGCTAGGACTGGGAAAAAATCCTTCTCCCATCCAAGGGTGAAAGGGGAGGGGAAGGAAATTTCACTTTTTGAAGGATCAAAATAAATCGTGATATTGTAGCTGGAAAAAAACAATTGATTTTTGGGGCACTTAGATCATTGCATGCCCTGGGATGGGTTCCCTAATGAAAATCCTCTCTTTCAATTATAGGGGATTGGCAGGTTCCCTCAAAATAAGTTCCCTCTACATGTTGGTGGAGTCGAACAAACCAGACATTATGATGTTACATGAAACAATGAGTGAGGAATTTGTGATCATTCCCCAACTTTTCTCTCAACTAAAGTCATGGGAGTTTGTGGGCTCAGATGCGAGAGGGCATTCGGGAGGTCTATCCATTGGATGGAATCCAAAAACAAACAAAGTTATAAGTTATTTGGGTTTTGAATATGGACTTGGTCTAAACATCCTCTCTATAGAGACTAGTTCAAAGGTAACAATCTTAAACTTATATGGCCCTTACCAAGAAAGGGCCTCTTTCTGGGAAGCTCTAGGCCAACAATCCTTCTTGAGAAGTGAAAATGTTATCCTTGGAGGGGACCTAAATTTTTCTCTTGGAGAGGCTAAATCCCGGGGACTAAGGGCTTGACAGGATCCTTTGATAGATTCCTTCAACCATTTGTTAAGGAGAAAGAAATTTATTGACATTCCTCCCATAATACTATGCTCAACCTAGAGAAATAAAAGAGTGGGTGAGGATAGAATTGATAAATGTTTGGACCACTTTCTGGGCTCTGAAAATTTAGTATAGGCTTGTACTCAGCTCAAGAAATGGGTCGAATCAAGGGGGATCTCATACCACTCTCCATTTGTTTTAGAAATTGCTTTAGGCCCTCATAAACATCTCAACCCTTTTAATTTCAACTTGGAATGGTTAAAGGAGGAGGGTTTCTTGTCCCTTGTCAAGGAGCATTGGATTCCTTATTATGCAACTTTGGGAGATAGAGCAAGAGTCCATTTCATGGATAATCTTCAAAGAGTGAAGCAATTCACTTTGGAATGGCGATGAGTCAATAAACAACAAGATGGACAAGATCTAATTGATATTAAAGTAGCATTGCAAACAAACTATGATTCAATGGGAGGAGGATAAAATTTTGATGACTTGAATGAAGAGATACTAGACCTAGAAAAATGGAGAAGGAAGATTCGGGAGGCTCGGGAGGAAGAGTGGCACCTAAAAATTCGGGCAATGTGGCTAGGAAAAGGGGATGATAATACAAAGTTCTTCTAGGCTTATGTTAAAGGAAGAAAGATGGATACCACCATCTGGAGTCTTAAGGACTCAGAAAGAAGAAAGTTATCCTCCTTTGATGGAATGGCTCATATAGGTAAGGATTACTTCCATTCTTTGTTCAAAGTTGACCAAAGAGTATCAATGGCTGACATAGTGAGGATGGCCCTTTACTTTCCCATATTTGTTTGTGAATATGAAAACAAATCTCTATTTGAGGAAGTCACAGAATATGAACTCAAGGAAGTGCTCCATAGCTTTCAGAAGGTTAAAATCCCAGGTCGATATGGTTGGACCATAGAATTCTTCATAAGGCTCTATGAGCTCATTGGGACATATATCTTATGGGTAGTAGAAGAATCTAGATCTAAGGGCCACATGCATGCCCCTTTTAACTCTACCTTCATTGCACTCCTTCTATAATTAGATGATACTTCTTCCTTGGATGACTTTTGACCTATCTCTCTCTGTAATTGCATTTACAAAGTGATCTCCAAAATCATAACAAGAAGAATCAAGGCCATCTTTTCAAAGAATATCTCCAGGGAACATTTTTTTTTTTGGAAGGGAGGCAATTTCATGAAGCTATTGGGGTGGCACAGGAGGTGATGTATAGTTTGAAGTATCAAAATGTGAAAGGAGAAATTTTAAAGATTGATCTTTCAAAATACTATGACCGAGTCACCTGCCTATATATTCAGATTCCTCTAACCCACTTAGGATTTAAGGTTCCTTTCATCAATTGGATAATGTGTTGTATAACATCAGTTTCTTTTGCAGTTCTAATTAATGGTTTGGCCTCATATTTTTTCATGCAGAGAAGGGACTAAGGAAATAATGTCCCTTATCTCCACTTCTTTACCTGATAATTGTGGAAGCACTCAACAAATCCATATAAGAGGCAAAATCATGAAAGGAGTTTCAGGGGACTGTGATATCTCCAAATTTAAACAACACCCACCTCCTTTTTGTTGATGATGTCTTGATACTATGCAATGGACATAAGTGTGATGCCCATAAGTTGTCTGTTATCTTGGACTTGTTTGGAAAGGCCATAGGTATGAAGATAAATGAAAGAACGTCCAATCTTTCAACTCACAACATAGATTAAGAAGAACAGAGGAATTATATGGACCTTTTCCCCTTTGAACAATAGGACTTGGAGAAAGGTCTCAAATATTTAAGCTTGCAACTTAAGCCAAACAACTATAGGAAAGAAGACTCGAAATGTCTTATAGCTAAATTAGAAAAAAGGTTAAAAGGGTGGAGCTTTAGGTGGCTATCTTGTGCAGGTAGGTTGGTTCTAGAAAAAATTGTCTTAGAAACCATACCATTATATTGGATGTCCTTAGCTTGGATCCCAAAAGGTGTCTTGGAAATAGCTTAGAAACTCTATTTCAAATTTATTTGTGTTGGTACAAAGGATCAATTTGTTTCTCCCTTGGTTAAATGGAATACAGTGGCAGTTCCAAAAAAACTTGGTGGATGGGGGCTCAAAAATATTATTCTTTTCTCCAAGGCACTAGGAGCTAAGTCATGTTGGAGATTGACCACTTTTGAAAATTTGTGGACTCATGTGGTGTACTAGAAATATCTTTCCGAAATCTATAGAGTAATGGATTCAAAACCCTTTGAAAAAAAGATCAAATTACACAATAATTTGAAAATAACTTATCCACTCCTTTTCTATAATTATGGAAGGCTTATCATGGAGAATAGGGAAAGGATCAAAAGTGAGAATAGGGGCGGACCCATGGCCTGATAGTGGAATCAACCATATTCTCCCTAATGATTTGGTCCATCTTCTAAATGAAAATGGGATGTTCTTCCTAAAATAAATATTTGATTAGATGTGCTCATCTATTTGGGCTCAAGAGTGGAAAACGGGCAACCAGGTTGGGTTGGATAACCAATTTAAAGAAGTATGGGAAAACTACACAAGAAGCCTAAAAAATGCCCATATTTGCATCATTGAAACATAGGATGAATTGGTATGGCATCACTCCCCTTTTGGGGCATACACATTGAAACTCGGGTATATCCAATTAATGATAGATCTACATAATCATGATTCTTTTTGGTGGTGGAAAGGGCTATGGAAGATAAAATTCCCCTTGAAAGCTCATATTTTCATGTGGTTTCTAATTAAGAACAAGATCCCCAATTGGGATAGATTAAAAAATCGAATGATAGAAGGGGCTTGATGGTGTCCTTTATGCAAATGAGATGAGGAGACGGGTGTGGATCTTTTCTTTTTGTTCCCTTTCGTAAGAAATATTTGGGAAGAGTTCTCATGGATGTTGGGAAAAATGTGTCTTTGGAAAGGGATCTCATTGGAAGAAGCTTAGAAATATTAGCATGCCCAACCTCTGAATAGAAACATCAAATCCCTACCCTTAATTTTTAACTGGGGGATCTGGTTGGCTAATAATGCAATGATATTTCAAGACAAATCCTCCCTCCCAGAGCTACTGGTTAGCCAAGGACTGAGAATTCTAGAGCATTAACCTCAAGAAAAGGGAGTTAGGAGAGGAAGAGTGCCTGAGGAAGTCTCAGTTGATTCAAATAGGCCCTGGGCCTTTTTTGATGGATCCTCATAAGAAAACAACACCTGATGTGGTGGAGGAGTAGTTTTGTTCCTTTTAAAAACTCACTTTTTTGGGCTCAAAATGGGGCTCACCCCTAGCACGAACAACTTTGCAAAACTATGTATCTTAAACTTGTGTTACTTTTTGTTGTGTAAAAAAATGTTAATTCTATTCAGTTATTTGGTGATACATCGATAGTTATAAATTGGATTCGAAAAACTTAGAGGTGCCACAACATCATTTTGTGCCCTTTGCTTGAGGAAGTCTTCAAAATCTTGGCCTCCTTTGAAAATTACTATTTTTGGTATGTTTATAGGGAACACAACCATGAAGTAGACTCTCTCTCTAAAGAAGACTTGCAGATGGTTGTTGGGTCATCATTGATCATGGAAGGTGCAAAAATCTCTTGTGTGCATAGGTCATTTATGGATTTTCTGGGCCACAAGGTTGATGTTATTTCAGCTTGACAGAGTCTTGTTATGATTGTTTCTGGATCAGAGGATGTGGATGTCTCCTTCTTTTTACTGCACTACTTTGTCTTGAGGAGCTTTCAGTCTCTTCTCATCTTTTGTTCTATTTTGTTCTATCAGTAGGGACTGGTTTTATACAAGCCTATAGAGGTTACATGTAGCACAAACTTATATTTTTGTTGTTCTTCACCGTATAATGATAACAAGAGAGGACGCTTCCTCATTTTGTATTGTGGAAAATACATTTGTCTTTGACTTAGTTTCTTAATCTCTTGAAGTCATACATGCTGGACATGTATCTATAGAATGTAAATTTATTTTCTCCAACCAATGAAATAAAATTTAAACTTTTTTCCTAGGAAAAAAAAATTTCACATGAAGAAAAGTATTTGAAATGAATAACTATTTCTTGAAAAATAAAAAAACCTAAAACTTAAATTAACATTATTGTATATTAAACTATCATTAAAATGTAACTTTATCCAATAAATACTATTAATTATTGCATTAGATACTCATGCAAATAGCTTTAGATGCTCTCACTTAACAAGGTTGTCCTCAACTAAGGTAACCACATGCCTACCATTTGTGCGTATAAGTTGATATCACATATTATATTTTAATGCGTGACTTTTATTGTAAAAAAGAAAAATATTATGAGAGAGATTTGGTTTATAGAACCTTTGAATACCCAGTATCATTCCATTTCAAACTAAATGAAACAAAACTACAGTGTTTGACTAATGCAAAGGCGGAAATGATGAAGAACTGTTGCACCGAAGAACACACTTGGAAGAGCGCACTCAGCTTGTTGGGTGGCTCAATTCATATTTTCCTCATGTCGGGATCATAAGAGCACGGGTTCATGCCATTCGATTGGTATTGCCATAGTTGTTTTTCTTTTTTTAATTATATGTTTATTTTATACACAAATTAAACAAGAAATGAAGCCACATGAATATTTATGTAAACAATTATTGTTGTGTTCAACGTATGCTTGTTTTCTAGGTTATGCAAATTTTTGACTGATGGCATGCAAACTTTTACATGCAAGTTAAATCGATGTATTTTATGTTTTATCTCAAAGAATAGTATTTTATTTTTTAGACTTGATTTGACATTTGTGTTGTTTCCATATAGTTTTATTATATGGAATTCATACTTTGCTCAAATCCAAACATTGAAAACATAGACAAATCGTTCACTGCTTATCATCGACTGAAACCAAAAAAAATCGTGAGACAATTAGAATTTCTTGGTTTAGGGAAGAGATTAAATGTGACTTGTTTTCCAGAGAGATGCCATAAATTTTTCCAACCTTAGGCATTCGTAGTTGTATCCTATTGTCAATGCAAGTGACATCGTTGTAAACAAAAAAATACACTGATCCAGCAAGGTAACAGTTTCTCACATTTCTTTTAACTCGTATTTATCAATTTCTGTAGACTGTAAAAAGAGTGAGAAGATAATATGTATTCATAGTGGTTGTTAACAGTAATTGTTATCCTCGATCTCTGGATCAGGCAAAAGAAAGGGGAAATATTGTGGTGTGTTCAACCAACGAACCTTAAACCCCTCAAGGTACGAGGGACGCTACAGTTCAGGGTGTAGAAGACCGAGGGATCGTTATTGTCGAAGATTTTAGAAAAAATGTAGATTCCAACTAAGGCTCATTTCCCTCAAACTGAAATTAGCAATGAAGATAGATCAAAGATTTTCTCTTATATAAAGTCTCAATGGTACTATACACTTTGGATCCTCTGGAATCCATATTCTGCCTTTTGTTTTTTTTTATGGTTTTGCATCATATTTAGCTCCTAAATTTGTCTCGATGTATTAGAGTGCTTATAGAAACAATTCTTAGAATTGCGACAACCTTGAATTAAAATCCCTCTCGCCCCAGTCATTTCCTATTTGTAATGTTCCCATTTTTGGATTCCCATGCCTTGCAATCATAGGCGACCTTATGAGTTTATGCCAGCCTAACAAGAGGAGTAAAATGAGGATAACAATGAGCTCATGAAATTTGGATGAGTTATATGGGGCCCGGCTATTCCATTCACCATCCTTCATCATCATGATTTTAATATCCCTAATATGAACCCCAATTGAAAATGAGATTGTAAATGTACATTTAGGCTGGTGAGTCGTTGACACCAAGTGTTGGTTCAGTTTTGTGCGCACCTGAGTAGTGTTGTGTGCACCTAAGTAAGTGTGTGTGGTTTGCGTATCAAAGGAATGGTGCAGAAACTCCATAGTGTACGTGCACCTAAGTGAGTGCACATGGATTACCTTGAAGTGCACATCGGATTAAGTTATATATATGAGGCTGGGGAGCCTGTGTTATTATTGGGCTGGTGAGTCGGGATGATAAAAGTCCAGTGCACATGTCCATGTAAAATGTAATCACACTTAAAATTATTAATAATATCACATCATTGCCTGCAAACCAATCAGATGGGAAGAGACAGGGGGATAAAGTCCACCAAAAAGGGAAAAGGGGGGACTTAAGTCCAAGGGTATATTTTATTAATATTTTTGAAAAGTATAATCTATGGCTATTTAATTATCCTAAGTTCCCGAGGGATGGGAATGAGTCACCAAGTAGCTAAACCTAAGTTTTAAGGTGACAAGTGTCCAATTATGACCATGAAAATATATGGTTGAACCTTAGTTTATTTTGGGGAATTCACTCATTTTTCTTTGGGAGGTTGAACCATCTGAATGAGAAAACAACCATTAACTTATCTCTAGAGAAAAACTTTGAAAGGGGTTTTCATCTAGTAACCAGAGTCTTTGTTGTCAAAGAGGCGGGTTGTGAGGCACGTGAGCATTCTCTCCAGGTGAGAGATTTGTTGTCGAAGAGGCGGTTTGTCAGGCTCATGAGCATTCTCTTCAGGTGAGATATTTGTTGTCAAAAAGGCGGGTTGTAAGGTTCATGTGCATTCTCTAAAGGTGATAGATTTGCTAGGAATTGTTCCTTGGTGCACTGAGAATTAGTTACAAGGCTCTGAGACTTCCTATCTGGCCTGTTCTTGAATCTCTAAAAGGGAAGTGGGCTAGTAGAGGGACTGTTGAGTAGAGAAGAGTCACGCTTCATTGGGTGGGACATACATGTGGGGAATGAAAGACTGTAGGCTAGTTGCAATAGTTGGAACTTTGGAATGAACGATTTTATTGATTATCATACCTTAGCTTGGCATTAGGAATCATTTTTCCCTAGTGGATTTTCAGCCCTAGCTTGGGGGTGACCTATTGCTGAAAGTATATGAGCGACAGAGTCTATAGATGGGAGGAACGTCTGAGATCTGTGCACAATTGGTGACTCTTTATAAAAATATAAGTGTCCTTTATGTGCTTGTCTAATTTACTATGTGCTTAATTATCTATGTCTGATATGGGTTTATTTCTTGTATAAAATTGTATGTAATTAATTACTGTTATTTTGTATGATGTTGTTTGTACATTTAAGCATGATGTTGTTGAGTAGTATTTGTTGTCGCACATGTAGAGTATGATAGTTATTAAGTATTCTTGTTAGTTAATTTTGTATTAATGTCATGAGTTCCAAGGAAAGGCTAGAATTGTCTTGCGTGTAGAGAAGTAATTCATGTGCACAAGACGGTAGAATCATTGTGCACACCGGTAAACAATTTGTGTGGACAAAGAGAACTGAATTTGCGTGAGACATTGGAGTGGTTACACATGCAATAGTAATCATGTGTTCAGATTGGTTACGCGTGCAATATATTTGTGTGTTTTGAATGATTATGTGTGAAACTATATTATGTGATAACTTTGTTGTTATATTTAGTGTCTGAAGAGAAAAAATTTGTGTGGTGCGATCCAACTTGGGATTGTCCAAGTTACCTCACTTGATTCTATGTAGATTAATGTTATAGTGTATAATTTGCACACTAGATTTTTGGAGTGGCATTGCTCAGCAATATGATAGGGATGTCACAGATTGGTATCAAAGTAATATTGGTAACAATGAACATTACAGAATGGTACGTTATAGTTTGGTATCATAGATGTATCCCATCTAGGATGCTAGGTGGGCATTACATATTGGTATTAGAGCGCGACAACGTTGCATATTGGTATCATAGCGTGGTACCTAGTGGGGAGTTTGGGTGGAAGTTATAGATTGGTATCAAAGCTCTAGTTTCAACACTGAACCTGCATGGGTTCAGTATCTACTTAAGGAAAACTTTGCACTGTTAAGTGGAAAAATTTGTATTTACAGTGCGAAAAATTTGGATTTACAGTGCGGCCATGGTGCACATAAAATAAGAATACGCAAGTGTGCACACTAAATTTTAACATTGCAGAGTGCAGCGCTGGAAATGCAGAGAAAATAATGGTGCATGGGTGTGCGCACGAAAATCTGGGGTTGCGTAGAGAAAAACTAGTGATGCTTGTGTAATATTGATACGCGGTGTATATTTTGAATATCGACATTGCGCATTGGTATGTGTTGAATACTAGTGTGCGCATAGGATTCAAAAGAAAGAAAGAAAGAATAAAAGGGTATTTGGGTGAATTCCAAATGACCATAATTTATTGTGCAAGACTCATAATTGCACAAGGGAGAAGTCGATGGGAAAATTTTGGACAGTGGAGTCCAACTATTCACCCAAAAATTTTGAATTTGGATGTTAAAAATCATCCAAGAAATCATAAGAAAGGATTCTAACAAAATTGTGCAAATTTTTCATGAATTTGTCTAACAAATATTATAGCATGCACATTTTGCAGAATTAACAACGATTAGAACATGACCTAATCAACATAGAGATTCAAAAGCATGGAACATGCACCGAGAACTTACAACCATGATGATGAATTCGGGGGTTTGTATATTAGTATGGTTATTGATAGTACAAAATCCAATGAGCATAAAAAAGGCAAGGAAGAGCACATAAACTTAGTAGAAACCATAAAGGGACTGCAAAAACATATCCAAATCTATAAAGTTGATAATGAGAGGCTTATGAAATCCAAAGAGAAGCAATATGACTTCAATATCAAGTTGATGCAAAGCTTAGATAAAATAGAGAACAAAATAGATAAGGAGATAGAGTCAAGCAAGTCAAGACGTCACATGTCTCATGATGAAAGAACAAAAACAAGAAGTGATAAGAGGAATCATCATCACTCACCAAATAATTCATTTAGGAAAGCACACAGTAGATCAAGTCCATCTCCTGATAGAAAACATAAGAGAAGGAATGGGGTGGGTTGAGCTACATGGAGAAGTGAATACAATCAAGCCTTTTATCTTTTATGGTGAGAACAAGAAGGATGAATATGCAGAGACCTAGATATTGGGAATGATGAAGTACTTCCATCTAAATAATTAATTTGTGTAGGCAGAAGGGAGAATTGTTATCTATCAACTAAAGGGAAAGTAATCAATGTGGTGGGATCAGTTTGTGCAAGTGCAACACATTGATGAGAAGAAGGTTACTTGGAGAGAGTTTAAAAGGCATTTTCAAAATAAATACTTAACCAAGCAATACTATGACAAGAAAATGAAGGAGTTATTTGAACTCAAGCTTGGGAGTATGACAATAGATGAGTATAAAAAAATATTCTTAGAGTTGTCAAAATATGTTGCATTCATCAAGGATGAACAAGTTAAATTGCAGAGGTGCCTGAGTGGGATGCCATCATTTATCAGTGACAATATACAATATGATGACCCTAAGACATTGGAGGAAACCATAAGGTGAGAGAAATGTCTCTATGATTAGAAAAGGGGAAGATCGACTTTTCAAAAGGCTTGGGAAGACAAGAAGAAAAGAAAGATGGAACATAGGAAGAAGGGGACTAAGCCACCATTTTTAAGAAATATATCTCAAGAACAACCAACTCCCAAGGAGCCTAAAATGACAGGGACAATGCAGAAAAGACCAAGAAAAACACATATTCAATGTTGGGATTGTGTGGGAGACCATATGTATAGAGATTTCCCTCACAAAGGTGAAAAAAATTAAATGTTCATAATGCACAACAAGTTACGACAATTGAATAAATGGGCATAAATGTACCAAGTATCTACGCAACCCTGGATAACAAACAAGTCGAGTTTTAGTCGCACATGATTGAAATGGAAGGTGAGATTAATGACCAACCCATTTCTATTTTAATTGATTTAGGAGCTAGTCATAGTTATCTAGATCCTAAGATGGTGGAAGGATTCCAATTTCCAAGAGGCAAGCTTGGAAAACCTTGGCTAGTGTAGTTAGAAACAAGAGAAGAAAGGAAAATTAATGAGATGGTTAAGGCATGTTCAATGGATATAAATGGGTTGAGCACAAAATATGATTTGAATATCATACCTTTAGGCTCTTATGATTGCCTCATTGGTATGGATTCGTTAGATCAACATCATGTTGTTCTAGACTGTTACAATAAGGCATTTACTTGCTTGGATGAGGGAGAAAATTTAATAGCGGTTCAAGGCATTCCAAGAGTTGTAACTATCATAAAATTTCTAGCCTTGCAATTGAAGAAACACTACAGGAAAGGATGTCAAGTATTTGCAGCGCACATGGAAGAGACACCTAAGGATAAAGTGTCAAATGTTGAAGACTGCACATCACTAAAATAATTTGAAGATGTATTTAAAGAAATATTGGGTTTACCACCTAAAAGAAATATTGATTTCTCTATAAATTTGATTCCTGGAGCATCCCTTGTATCCTAGAATCCTTATAGGATGAGTAAACTAGAGTTGAAGGAATTTCATATGCAACTTGAAGAGATTTTGAAGAAGGGGTATATACACCCAAGTGTGTCACCTTGGGGTATCGTTGTATTGTTTGTGAAGAAGAAGGATGGTATGTTGAGGCTTTGTATTGACTTCAGAAAGTTAAACAAAGTATCAGTAAAGAACGAGTATCAATTTCCAAGGATATATGACCTCTTTGATCAGTTGAGGGGTGAACAAATATTTTCAAAGATTGATCTCAGATATGGATATCACCAAGTGAAAATTTAAAGAATAATACATCAACAAGATTGCTTTCAGAATGAGGTATGACCATTATGAGTTTACAATAGTCTCATTTGGGTTGTCAAATGCACCAACTGTCTTCATGTGTTTAATGAATGGTGTTTTCAGAGAATACTTAGATAAGTTTGTCATTGTATTTATGGATGACATACTTATTTACTCAAAGTCTGAAGAAGAACATGAGCATCACTTGAGGATGGTGTTGCAAGTATTGAGAGAACATCAGTTCTATGCAAAGTTGAACAAGTGTTCATTCTACTAGAGGCAGATTCATTACATGGGTCATATTATTTCATAGGAAGGGATAGTTGTGGACCCAGAGAAGATAAAATCCATTGAAGAATGGCCAACACCCAGGAATGTCGCAGAGGTGAGTTCCTTCATGGGACTTGTAGGGTACTATAAATTTTTTATTGAAGGCTTCTCAAAGATTGTGCACCCAATTACATCCTTGCAAAAGAAAGGTGTGTGATTCGAATGGACTATGGATTGTGTAAGGAGTTTTTAGCACATGGAAAGTTTGTTGAAAAGTGTGCCAAATTTGAGAATTGTTGATCCTAATTAAGACATCATTGTGTGAACTAATGCATGTAAGGAAGGACTCGATGGATTCCTTCGTCAGAATGGGCATGTGGTAGGCTACGAATCAAGGAAATTAAAAGAGCATGAAAGGCTCTATGCTATTCATGATTTGGAATTGGCAGCCATAGTGCATGCCTTGAAGATGTGGAGGCACTAACTCATGGGGAAAAGATTCGAGTTGAGGATAGACCATAGTGGCTTGAAATATTTGTTTGGACATCCAAGTTTAAATGCCAGACAAAGAAAATGGTTGGAATTCCTTCGCGATTATGACTTTCATAGAAATCATATCAAAGAAAAGGAGAACAAGGTGGTTGACATACTCAACACGAGGGTGCATGAGATGCATGCTACAACCATTATCATGTACAAATCAAATTTGAGTGACTGGATTTTATAAGTTTCCAAATTAGATAAGTGCTACTTGGAAATAAAGGAAAATTTACAGCAAGGTAAATTGCAACAAAAATTTGAAGGTTATGATCTAAAAGAGGATGGATTCCTCATGTATAGGCATGGAGTTTATGTGCCAAATGATCAAGATTTGAAAATTTTGTTATTGTCAGAGATGCATAAAGTTCCTTATGTTGGGCACCCAGGCTATCAGAAGACAATTGCAACAATAAAAACATAGTTACCAACTTAACGAGAACTCTACAGAGTTCTTGTTTTTGGGGGGGTCATGTTTTTAACCCCATTTTTAAAAATGGTGCTACCGGTAGCACCCCCTTCCATTTTAAGTGGTTTTTTGATATTTTAAATTTTCTCATACATAATGTTTCCAATTTTTTTTTTTAAATGTTTGTTTTTCATTTATTTTCATTTTTTTTTCAACAATGTTTTTAGTCATTTTCTATGCTTCTTTCAATCTTAAAAGTTTTTTTTACCATTTACAATTTTGAAAATACGATTTTTAGTCTCCTTAATTAATTTATGGTTCCATATTTTTTTAAATATAGTGGAAAATGTCATTTTTAACACATTTTTTACCTTTACTTTAATAGATAGAAAATCATTGTAGTTAAATAACATTATTTTTAAACTATATAACACAGAGTTGGTCAAGCTTTGCAGCTCTCAAGACCTAATAATTTTCAATGGAGTAATGAAGTGGCCAAACTCCAACCAAATGACCTATATTCATGGGCTAGGTAGTAGTGTTGTAGATTATGTGATATCTGATATCCCCGTTTCTAACCAAATAACAACTTTTGACCTTTTAAACGACCATGAGTCTGACTCTAATCATAAACCTTTAACCATAACTCAAAAATTTTCCATGCATAGGAGTACCATTGAAGAGAATTATGATAATCAAAGGAATATGCGCTTTGACAAAATTAAAGTTGACATTTTCTTAAAGTATTTAAATAGAAAATTAAAACTCCTAACTTATAAGGACAACATTGAAGAACTCTATCATAATTTTACAACTACCCTTTCCACTTCCTTTAACAAGTTCTCTTTCGAGGTGTTCCATAAAAAGAATAATAGAACAACCAACCCTTGGTATGATAAATAATGTAAAATTGCTAGGAAATCCATTAGGGATGCTTCTAATGAGCC
>JZKD02S1371489.1:685649-700889 GCA_000966675.3 Picea glauca
CCCCTCTGCACTCCCCTGCGTGGAAGAGTGTACATACTTCTGGGGTGTAAATACTTCATGGGGTATAGACACGGCTGAAAGAAAAGAACCTCTGCATCAGGAAGATAATCAGGCTCCACAACCAACAATTTTTTGTGCCAGAGTTCTGGTTTTGAGGTCACAGTTCTCATTAAGTTGGCAACTATGTTTAAAAAATAAATACTGTTGTCTAGGCATGAAAAGGGAGGTCGTTGAGTTTTATTTCTAGATGCCTTGAATGTCAAAAGGTCAAGGCTAAGCACAGACACCTAGTTGGTTTGTCACAACCTTTTCCCATTCCTAAGTGGAAGAGGGAAGTTGTGACCATGGATTTAATTACTAATCTTCCTAGGACTGCTAAGCAACATGATCCCATATGGTAGTGGTGGAAAAGCTTACTAAACCTACCCATTTTATTCCAATGAAGTAAACTCACAAGGAATCCAACATTTTTGAGTAATACATGAGAGAAATTGGTAGGTTGCATGGTGTTCCTAATACAATTGTGTCTGACAAAGATCCCAAGTTCACATCGAATTTTTGGAAATGGTTATTCAAAGGATTTGGAACAAATTTGAAGTTTAGCACAACCTATCACCCATGTTAAATGGACAAAAAAAGAGAGTAAATTAAGTAACAAAAGATATGTTAAGAATGTATGTGATGGGAAAACCAATGCAGTGAGAAAAAGATTTACCTTTGGTTGAGTTTTTTTATAACAATGGGTATCAATAATCTCTAAAGATGAGCCCATTTGAGGCACTTTATGACAGCAAGTGCAACACACCAGTGAGTTGGGACAACCCAACAGACCATGCAGTGGTTGGTCCATATCTACTCTGGGAAATGGAAGATCGGATGGTGAATATATGGCAGGATTTAAAGGTGGGCCAAGAGAAGCATAAAATTTGCACAGATAAAGGCATAACCCACAGAGAGTTTAAAGTGGGTGACCACGTGTTCTTGAAAGTAAAATCAAGACGTAGTTCCCTAAAGTTGGGAAATTGTTCTAAGATGTAAAATCCTAGTCTTGCGCACCATGAGTGAACTTATTTTTTGAGGAAACTTTCTTGCAAGTGATCTGGATGATTATACTATTGGTCGTTCGATTATGGTTATGAGACATTATGGATTTATGATATGTTATTTGGTTGTATTCACATAGACAGGTGCTATTGATTGGTTTCTCCTGAGTGTGCAGGACTTTGGACCTCGAGGATGTAGAGGCATCGGTGAAACCCCTTGGACTCTGGATCGAGTCAGGGAGTGGACTGTTGGGTTGACTATTATTGATGTGACATATGTACATATGATAGGATGTTATGATGATTGATTATTATTGCTGACATGATTAATTGTGGATGCATGCTAAATATAGCTTGCCGACCAGACTCACATGTGGAGTATAGGGGTCACGAAGGACAACCAGAGACTTGAGGGGGAGGTGTGGACAATATCCATTCCACATCCTACTATCACTCTCGTCATGGATCGAATTGTAGGTTAATGGTTGCCTAGCTCGAGAAGACCCACAATGTCATGAGGGCAGACTGCGACAGTTGCTCACGATGATTCTAAGGGGCGTGCAATAAGGCAAGAGAATTATTCCTTAGAGGCCCTTAGTCTCCCACAAGATCACCTGGCAGAGTATTTACTCCAGGGGTTTTTGATGTCTACCAAGTCATTCAAGAGGCGAGTGGCACCCTTGGACCACATAGTGCATCCTGAAGGGCACGTCGCATAAGGAAAATGAAAAGAGGTGGGTGGCACCCTTAGAGCACGTAGTGATTCCTGAAGGGCACATCGTACAAGGCAAACAAAAAGAGGCAAGTGGCACCCTTGGATCATGTAGTGCATCCTGAAGGGCACGTTGCACAAGGAAAACGAAAAGAGGCGAGTGACACCCTTGGAGCACGTAGTGTGTCCTGAAGGGCACGTCGTGCAAGTAAAATGAAAGGAGGCTAGTAGCACCCTTGGAGCACCTAGTGCATCCTGAAGGGCACGTTGCGATTTCAATGGGTAAGTGAATAAACCTAGTCGACCTTAAAATGAATGATGTTATTAGTAAGATTTAAAAATAATTTCTCGAATAAAAATGTCGTCGAGTCTAGTGAAATTAAAATCTTGGTCTAAGTAACACATGTGGTCAAAAATAATAATCATAATTAAACATGTAACAAGAAGGGGGCAAGAAATTCAATTAAATTATTAAAATCAAATTATAATGGGGGATTAAAATTTTAAAAGGGAAATGATTGTTTTATCTACATATGCTAATTTAATTTTTAATTAAAAAGAAAAAGGGGTAAATGTTTGTTTTTCTACACTTGCTAAATTGAGTTTTAGTTAAAAATGGAAAAGAAGGAAACTTAAAAGAAATAGGAAACTAATGGAAAAAGGGGAAAGATAAAGAAAAAGTTGAAAGTCTAACTTAGTAAGGAATCTTGCCTTGGGAACTTGCTATTTTTTAACTCAACTAGGAATTTAGTAAGGCATAAGTCATTTAAGATTTGTAAGGGAATATTGGGACACCAAGGAGTGTTTTTAGGAATGCTTTTAGGTGGGTGAGGGAAATAAGAATAATTAAATAAATTAATGAAATTAATTTTCTAATGCAACTAGGGGGGATGGGTGACATCTGTATGGGGGAGGTTTTTTCTGATTAAATTAATTAAAAATAAATTAAATGGGAATTTGGGAAAGAATTCACTTAAAAACTCTATAAACATGATGGAGGAGGAGGAGTATGGAGCTCATATTCATGTGTAACATTACACTGCTGAATTTTTGTCTTGATTGAACTTATCTTGTGGGAGTTGGGATACTCGGCTCGGGTAACGAGTGGCAGCTCGACCTTGCGAGGCAAGCTAGATGCTAGTAGTTCTCTGGTATTGTGTGCTTGGCCCCTTTGCGACTCGGGGGGATTAGGGGGAAGAAGAGTACCCCTAGCATTGGCTGGGAGGTACCGGTCAGGTCACATCGATTGACAAGCAGGATCTGGATGGAGTGCACGTAGGACAAAAACTACAGAGCATTCACATTTGGATAAGGTATGTTGGTTTGAGTTGTTACTTGCAATGAAATTTAAACTACACATGTTACTTCTTTGTGTGGGTTTATTGATTATTATGAAGAGATTGTGTTTTTAGATTCCATCCCTTATCCCTTTAGTTGTCAGTCCGTGCCTGAGTGGTCGGTTAGGAGCTGAATCGAAGATCATCACTTCAGTGTTTAAATACCTATAGATTCAAATGCCCTTCTTTCCTATGCATAGATGATGACTGAAGGGTAAATTTCTCCCTATTATCGAACCCTTACTTATCTCTGTGATTTTCTCTTATGATTAACCCTTGATCTTGCACCTTCTTGCGAATGAGTATCTCAGCGTTTTGATTGATTACATCTCCAGTTTTCTCTTTGTATTTAATTTCTTAAACTTTGATGAACCTCTCAGTGTTGAATGCCAATCCTGTGTGTTTTCTAGTGAGTGGTTACATCTGCATTTTCTAGTGGTTGATTTCTTCTGCGTTTCACTTGAATGATTATCTTTGTTCTTTTACCTTGGTGTTTTTGTTTATCTTTTTGTTTTGTCTCTGTACTTTACCAAACTTATCTCTGCGTCCAATTTACACCTGCGTTCAACTCATCTCATCGTTCCAATCATATCGATTTCTGTAAATATTTGCGTTTAAACAAACTTACCTCTGCTCGTATGATTTTTATGATTGTCCTTGATGGTTTTGTGGATGAAATTCTAACCTGGGCATCGAATCCTTGCCTTGCTTATTTTATTCAAAATCTAGCCTAAACGTCATCATATTTGGGCATTATTCACTGGTGGAGTATTTATTTATCTGGAAAATTAGTTAAGTTCGGGGGCAGTATTATGATTCACATTTTGGGACTTAGGGAAGTTTTCTCTTGATGAGATAATGGCTCTTTGTTTCTTGTCACTAAATTTGTCTCCCTTTGTTATGATCTCACTTCACTTGCCAGTCTTGTTGGCAATGTTGTTATGATGCAATCATGTTTACAGTTTGGGTCTAAATCTTGAAATTACAATTCTGTTTTAAACTCAAATTTATGTCGGTCCTCTAGGATTCATGTTGCATTCGTCCCATTCTGGTTCGGTTTTTGAATAAATTGAATCTTTACCCTTGAAGAAATGGATGTGGCCTTTGGCCCATCTTCCACAAGTTTTACTGCTACTCGTAAATCGATCAGTTCAACTGTGTAAATGTTGACAACGATTTACCTTTGACAATGCTTTATATATTGATAATCTCTGCCCTTTTTTTTAATATCTGCGCTTTGATTGATCATCCCTACCTTTAGCTGTGTTTGATTTCATACTTGCATTTTTATGAACCATGATTTACACAACTCTTCATTGAACCATGAACTACTTGTGTTTCCAATGAATCCTGATTTACTAGCGGTTTTCGTTGTGTATATTCCTATGTTTTAATGGATTGGTATTGAATGGGTGGGCATTGGCCTGGATTGACGACGAGTATTTAATGGACAACATTTTTCATATGAACAAAAATGAACTTATGGCTGAGCATGACTGTGATTGTGTTGGTTGTTGCATATAGATTTTGACAATGAATTTAGTAATAAACGTGTGTTTAATTGCAATAGAAATGCAATATGTGTGTATATAAATGATCGACAACGAATTGCATAGTCAAAAATTTAATTAGATTATTTATTAGACAATACATATAATTGTTCCATTTTTTTGTAGACAGTGAATCGTATTTCTTAGAGGATAGAGAATTTATATTGTCTTAGACAACAAAATTATATTATTTCAAACTACGAATTCATATTTCTTCAGACTAGGAATTTATTTAGTTTCAGACAACGATTCTAGCATGATATCCCCACTGCTAATTAAGACAACCAATTTTATTGTTTCAGTTTTAATGGATAGCAATATATTTTAGACAACAATTAATATATTTATTAGACAACTATTGACAACAATTTTGTAGGTATTGTATAGCGAATTAAAGAATAAGTATTGTATAACATTTTTGTATGTGAATGCCAGGTTATCTAATTTCCATTGAATGCATTTATCACAGTGTAATTAATTTCCATTAAATGTATTTAGCACAACAAATGTATTTAACACAGCGTAGTTAGCATAGTCTTGACCAAATCTATATGCTTGTTATCTCAAGATTTGAAAGTATCATAGTATTCATTAATCTTAATTTATGCCATATCCGGCTTGACTTTGGAATAATCATCTTGCGAGTGATGTCACTGTATTTTTAATTGAATACTATGTCATGGAAGAAGACTCTTTATAATACATCAAATTATGTATTGGTGTGTTACATTGACCTTACTTCCTTATGCATATTGCACCTGTGCATCTCTATCACAATGCCAGAGAAGTGGCTTTGGCATACAATGTAAATATTTGTCTAATTGTTTATAATGTTAAACATATTTGATTTATTTATGGTTTTAGTAAGGAGGCATCTTGATGTATTTTTTATTCCAATGATGAGGTGTCTTTTGTTTATTTTATTTTTGTTGGGATGGGGAATGGTTGGAGGATGGCCTTTTTCTTATTCAAGTGGTAGGAACTTGTTTAAGTTTCCAAGAGTCATCGTTTGTGGCAAAAGGAATTTAACTTGTTGTATGAATGTTATAGCCGTTAGTTTCCCTTTCGTCTTGTTGACTTGTTGATTGGGGCTTGGGGTTTTCGTCATGTGATTGACAGATAGTTAGGTCTCTTAGCATGTTGAATTTGTTCTTGGGTTATCGGTCTAGATGTGTCCTGTTGTGCCTTGGTTAATGTCACGCTTATTGTCATGTGACGACATGATTCCTGATGAGGCAATCATTGTGCACCTTTAGGGATAGATGCGAATGAAAACCTCGCCGAAGGCTTGTGCTTCCCGATGTGGGTGTTGTTTGTGGTATTTGATGTTGGCACTTGGTTGGTAACGCCTTAACGTGTTTGGTTTTGCACGCCATAGAGGTTTCCCATTTACTGGTCATCAAGTCATTGTGTCGGGTTGATGGATGTTTTCCATCAACTTGTAGTCCTTGTCTTGTTTATGTCAGGCTAGTATTTGTTTTTATCTGTCTATTAATCACTACATGTGTCATCCAGTTTCCTGATGTGACAGCGTCTTAGTCATTGTTTACTGTTGTCTGATCTGCATGTGTTGTGTTGTCTTCAAGTTGCATTGTTTAAATGTTGTCATTGTTGTCGTCCTGCTCAAATAAAAATAAAAAACCCTTTTGTGTTGAGTCGCATGTAGTCGTAATGAGTGGGGTTGTTACATATGGTATCAGAGAGGGTTCAACCTTGCGAATGTGGATCACTAGGATTTCCACTGCAGTAAACCCTTGAGTATTAACCTAGTGCTAATTAAAAACTTTAACGTCTCCATGTACTGATCTCGATTAGAGGACGCCACAGAGGTTTGTAGTGTGGTGTTGTGGAAGGAGGTGAGATGCTTCCATAAGTGCTCGCTTCCTCGGAGTCTAATCCCCAAGGGGAGGAACAAGTCTTTGGGATGGATCCGATTATTGTAATGGATGATGATGGCTTGACAAGGTCCTTTTAGGGAATGTCAAAGGCCTTGATCCACCATCTGTACCGAGATGATGTAATATACCAGATATAAAATGTATGCAAAAAAAAAAAAATGTTATAAATAGCAGAATAACAACAATATAACCAGAACATTCACCACAATAGCACTGAAATGATAAGAGAAGAATAACAAAAATAGCAAATTGAATTTGAAAGCAATGTTTAGGGGCCTCTTCAAGGGGGAAACCTCCAGTTGAGAAGAGCTCTATTACAATAATATCCAAGTTAGGGTTCTCATACCCTCGACTCCTATTTATACTAAAAAGAAGCATCTAGAGGAAGATCCTTCTAGAAGCGAAAGCTTCTATTAGGTCTTCTTACATCCACCTTATTCAATTTTATTGAAAGGCCTTATTAATATTGACCTTTATTACATCTAAATATATTGTTCTACCTATGTGCAGGTTAGGACCGTAACATGTCCGCCCCCTTAAAAACAACCTTGTCCTCAAGGCTCAAGATGAGGAAATTGTTGCAGAATGGTAGTTGATTCCCATGTGGAATCTACTGGAGTTGTATATTTCCACTAGACTAACACTTCCTTGATAGTTCTATGACATAGGCGATGCTCACGCTGGTCCAAAACTGCTTCTGGCTATAGCCAAATGGATCCTTCTTCAACTAACTCTGGAAGGTTGGTTGAATTTGGCACTTAGCTCCAATCACCTTCTTTAAGCATGAAACATGAAAAATAGGATGTAGCTTCGAATGGCTAGGAAAAGATAACTGAGAGGCTACTTGTCCCACACCCTTGAGAATGGTATAGGGACCATAAAATTTGGGTGCTAGCTTCTGACAATGCTCGGCCTTGAGGGAAGTTTTCTTGTAAGGTTGCAGTCGAAGAAACACCTGATCCCCTTCTGCAAATTGATGTTCAAAGTGACCTTCATCTGCTTGTTTCTTCATGCGATTATGTTCCATGACCAAATTCTCTTTGAGTGTATGGAGAATAGCCTCTTGAGCTGTAAGTGTTAGGTCAACCTCCTGGACCTTCGAGGCGCCTGGTAAGTATGAGAAATGAAGGTGGATTTTATCCATATACTGCTTCAAAAGGAGTCATGCATGTAGTTGTATGGTATGAAGTGTTGTACTACCATTCAGCTAAGTGTAACCATTGAGCCCATTGATTTTTCTTTTCCAAGGAAAAACACCTCAAATATGTTTCCAAACACTTGTTGACAAATTCTATTTGGCCATCAGTCTAGGGATGATAAGATGTGCTGAGATGTAATTCGGTGCCTTGTATCTTGAACAGTTCTTGCCAAAAATTGCTTGTGAAAGTTGGGTCGTGATCAGAAACAACAGAGTGTGACATGCCATGAAGCTTGAAGACCTGATCCATGAAAATTTGAGCCACCATGGATGCTATAAAAGGGTGTTGAAGGGTGAAGAAATGATCATATTTGGAAAGGTGATCAACAACCACCATGATGACTGATTTATTTCCTGATTTGGGTAAGCCATTAATAAAATCCATAGACATATCCTTCCAAATAACAGGTGGAAGCGGGAGCGGTTGTAGTGTGCCCAGATATTTGACTGTTTCTCCCTTGTTGCATTGACAGACATCACATTCAACGACAAAATTACGAATTTCCTATTTCATACCATCCCAAAAAAAGGAATGTTTGACCCTATCATAGGTTTTGGTGAACTCGGAGTGCCCTGCGATGGGTGTAGCATCAAGCTCAGAAAGTACCATGGATTTAAGCTTTGATTGTTTACTTAAATACAAACAGCCTTTGTATTGAAGTTCATCATGGAGCCAAGAGTACCCTAGGGAAGCTAGAGCATTGGACTGCAATTGTTGGATCAACTGCGAACTTTTGGGATCTTGTAGTGATTCCTGGTGAACGACATGGAGCCAATCTAGGACAATGAATGAAAGAGAAAAAATGGGCTTTCATCTTCATATTTGTAGGAAATTCCATCCACAACCACATTGTCTTTGCCTTTCTTGTAAATGATCTCATAATCATATCCAAATATCTTAGTCACCCATTTTTGTTGTTCTGGGGAGGAAATGTGTTGTTCCAGAAAATACTTGAGACTTTGATGGTCTGCCTTAATTTGGAAATGTTTCCCCAATAGATAAGGCTGCCACAGATCAATGGCATGCAGAATAGCCAACATTTCCTTTTCATAGATGGATTTTCCCAGATTTATTTCATATAGTTGCTTGCTGGTAAAAGCCAAAGGTCGACCCTCTCGCATAAGGACAACACTAATTCCTTTCCCTGAGGCATCACATTCTAACACAAAAGTCTTTGTGAAATCAGGAAGGGTGAGGACTGGAGTGGTGCACATGGCCATCTTCAAGGTTTGAAAATCTTGGGAAGCTGCTGGAGTCAAAGTGAAAGAGTTCTTTTTTAGTAGAGCAATGAGAGGTGCTGCAATTTTCCCATAATTCTTAACAAACTTGTGATAATACCCTGTTAGGACTAGAAATCCATGCGATCTCTTAAGAGTCTTTGGGTGAGGGAAGTCTTGCATAGCTTCAATCTTTTTAGGATCCACCCTGACGCCATCCTTTCCAACCAGATGACCCAAGTATTCTACTTTTGAGGCGCCAAATGCACATTTAGACTATTTTAGGAAAAGTTGGTGCTGAGAGAGTAGATGGAGAAATCAATCCACATGAGAAATATGTTATGTCCAGGTTTTGATATATATGAGGATATCATCAAAGAAAACTAAGACAAAATGGCAGAGAAAAGGACGGAAGACATGATTCATGAGGCTTTGGAAGGTGGAGGGGGCATTACACAAGCCAAAGGGCATGACCAAAAACTCATAGTGGCCCTCATGAGTTCTGAAGGTAGTCTTGGGAATGTCTGCCTCTTTCATACGTATTTGGTGGTAGCCCAAATGAAGATCCAGTTTAATGAAGAATTGGGCACCACTCAATTCATCCAAGAGGTCATCAATGACAGGAATGGGGAATTTGTCTTTGATGGTAAGTTTTTTGAGGGCATGGAAGTCAGGACACATTCACTAAGAACATTATTTCTTTAGGACCATGACCACAGGAGAAGAGTAGGGGCTCATACTAGGGCAGATAACACCTGCATTAAGGAGTTCCTGGATCATTTTATCAATTTCAATTTTTTGGGAAAAGGGGTGACGATATGGATGGATATTGGGAGGAAGGATTCTAGGTACAGGAGGAATGGAATTTTCATGAACACCACAAGAAGGAGGGAGTCCTTGGGGAGTGGAAAAGACCAATTGATGTTTATAAAGGATGGCTTGGAGGTCTTGCGGGACTGAGGGTGTCTTTGTTTCTTGTATGGCATGGATTTGGGCGATAACACCAGAATGACATTTTTTGAGAAGATTTTCCATGCGATGGGAACTAATGATCTCAGGTAAACCAATGATGATGCCTTGCAACTTATATTGGTGGCCCTCCTGGTCGAATTGCATGGTTAAGTCTTTAAAATCCATGAGAATGGGACCCAAAGTCCTTAGCCATTCTGCACCCAATACAATGTCACAACCTCCCATGTCGATAGAAAAAATATGGGATTTCAAGTGGTAGTCACCAATTTGGAGACATACATTTTCACAATGCCCTCCACATTTCATGGAACCCCCATTGGAAATCATGATTTGGAAATTATTGATGGCATGGATGTAGCAATGAGTTATTGGTTTAGACCAATGGATAAAGGAGGGTTTTTGGTTTTGAGAAGATACAACCTGTTGTGCTTCTTTATCTCTTTCAGTATCCTCCACCCAACTCTGAGACCGAGCCATGAGAACATGGTCCCAAATCTCAACCTTGAGTCCACTGATAAAACACTCTCGAAAAAAGGCATCAGACATGCCCTCTGCTCTAAAAGCCAGGCGCTCAAAGGCAGCTATAAAGTCTTCCACTATTCCTAATTGTTTCAACTTTGTCAAATGGCCCAAATGGTTGGTGCTAGTGTCAAAGCATTCATAAAGCTCTGCCACAAAGTGTGTCCAAGAAATATACCCTTGACAAGAGGTTTTTCTCCATTGCCACCATTGCCACCATTCTCGATCTAGATGGAGAACACCATACCGGAGTTTGGCCAAGTCATTTGTAATGTCGTATAAAGAGAAATAATGTTCCATTTGGGTTACCGAACCAGTGGGGTCCGAGCCATCAAATTTGGTCACATCCACCCATGGAAGGCGTAGGTCACATTGTAAGTGATGGTTCTGAAATTTATTGGAATGAGAGGAATGGTCACCTTCAGGATGTGGAGGTGAGGAAGACGAAGGATTATCTGTAGGGATATGCAGTTTGGTGCAGAGTACCGAAAAGAATGATTCAAGATAGATGGTGAGGTCTTGTTTGATTTCCTCCATTAAGGACTGCATGGTGGTATTGATGGTTGCAGCATTGGCATTGAGTTGTTTCACTTCTTGTTGGGTTTCAAGGAGACCAGATTGCAAGGTTTTGAAGCGAGCTTCCAAGTCTTGGCTACGGGTATGGGCCATGAGGATGGGAGAACTGAAAAGGAGTAGGCGGGGTCAAATTTTTTTCCAAAAAATGATATGGATTAATGTTATAAGGGAGAAGAGATGAATCCAATGGAATAGGTCTCAAATAATGGTGGAAAAATTTCCAGACTTTTTTTTTTTTTTTTACACCTACGGAGTTATACTCTGGTTTGAAGAATACTGTAGAGAGAAAATGCCCAAATGCTTAACCAAAAAGAAATGTGTATTTACGTGGAAACCCGAACACAGTTGCATGACAATAGATCTTGTTTGTTTTAATTTGTTTATGTTTTTGTCCCCAAGGGTTAGGTATTCAAGGGTTCTACAGATAAGGGTTTGCCTTGTGCTATAGTTCTCTGATATACGTGTAGGGTCCAACACTAGTACTCGGCCCAATATCTCAGGGCGCTAACTAAGGAGGATAGACTATACCCTTAGCCATACTACTTGACTACCTAGGTACTAGAGAGTATCTTCCCGAGTGCTATTCTTGGTGACACTATAGCAGTCAGGCGACCGATCGATTTATCTAAAGAGGGCTTAAGGTAATCAAGGCTGATCCATACACAGGTGTTGTCTGATGTGCTACCACTCGAAGGGGTACCAATAGGAGTTACAAGGGTGGCCAACAGATGTGCGCTTAAGTACCACTTGTATTTCCTACATGTATGAATCCCTCAACCATGGGTTTATGCGCGTAATGATAGATCTTTGTGGCTTAAAGACATCGGAATACGTCTCTACCCTGAAAAAAAATTAACCCACACTTTCTGTCGAGGAAAGTGCTCTAATACCACTTGTAATATACCAGATATTAAATGTATGAAGAATAGAAATAAAATGCTAGAAATGGAAGAATAACAACAATATAGTCAGAACATTCACCACAATAGCACTGAAATGATAAGAGAATAGTAACAAAAATAGCACTTTGAATCTAAAAACAATGTTCACAAGCCTCTTTGAGGGGGCAACCTCTAGTTCAACAGAGCTCTATTATAATAATATCCAAGTTAGGGTTCTCATACCCTTGACTCCTATTTATACTAAAAAGAAGCATCTAGAGGAAGATGTTTCTAGAAGCGGAAGATTCTATTAGGTCTTATTACATCCTCCTTATCCTATTTTATTGAAAGGCCTTATTAATATTGACCTTTATTACATCCAAATATATTGTTCTAATTATGTGTAGATTAGGACCCTAACAGATGAGTCCACGACATTTGTACCCCTGAGGGTCCACAATGCACCATATCTAGTACCGTTAGCATCCACCGAGAACTTGAGAGAGATGAGTTCTCGAGTCCACAAGTGTCACAGATGGTTGCGCCATCGAGGCATGGCTGTAGAGAAAGGTGATGTGCTTCACGCTTCATGGTTACGACCTCCAGCATGAAGGTATGCAAGGCGGTCTTTCAATTGAAGGGGAGCGCTCTTCTATGGTGGAATACGCTCCTGCCGCTTTTGAACATGGAAGTTGAAGACTTGCCATGGGAACTATTCAAGGAATGGTTTCAATAGAGGTATATATCAGATGGATTCATTGAGCATCATCTCAATGAGTTCAATGCCTCGCGACAGAGAGACCGTACGATGCCCGAGTACGAGGCCCATTTTTGGATCTACTTCGATATGCTCCACACCAAATTACCAAGAAGCTTAAGGTCAACAAGTTTGTGTTTGGACTTAATGTTAGAATTTTGCTTCTACTTCGGGTACTAGGATTACTAGACTGAAGAAAGTGTGTTGGAATGTGTGGAGCCACATTACCATCATGACTACCTAGTGGATAGGACCAGAGCATCTGGATCAGCCGGACCCACTACCGTGGGAGTTTTGGGAAAGGTCGATTGGATTCTTGCAGCGGTGAATAACCACCAGGCAGAGCACTAGTCGAATGCATTCGAGACGTCAGGTACCGTCACTGACCAGATCCTGGTGCTAACAAAATTTTTATTTCTAGTGTGGTTCTAAAAATAATTAAGGTGAAGGCAGTACAGGATGAGTTTAGCTTCGTAAAATTTTCTTTGGGAGAAAAATAGAAGGTTGGAGAGAAGGTTACGGGATGTAGCCTTAACCTAGGAGATTTTTTCACTAGTGCCAACCTGTACATCAAGATCTTGGGATATTAAGACGTCGTGATCGGTGTGGACTGGTTGGAATCACATGAGGCAATACTCAACTGTATGAGGAAACGATTGAGCTTGGTCAATGATGAGGGATAGAGACACATGATTTTAGGTCACAACTAGGGAGTTTCCTTGAGGTTCATCTCTTCCTGAAAGCTACGAAATATCTTGCGCAAGGTATGCAAGCTTTATGTGATCCTTGTGTTAAATAAGAAGGGATTAGTGGAAGGTCTAGAACACTTTTCAGTGGTAAGAGAGTTTGCGGATGTCTTCCCTGAGGATTTAACTGGGATTTCTCTAGAGAGGGAATTGGAATATACCATAGACCTAAAACTGGGGACTAAACCGATAGCAAGAACACCTTATCAGATGTTGACTCCAGAGTTGCATTAGTTGAAAATGTAACTGAAGGAGTTGTTGGACCTGGAAATTTTACTTCCTAGTGTGTCACTATGGGGTGCGCCTATTATTTTCATTCAAAAGAAGGATGGGTCATGGAGAGTCTACATTGACTACTATCAATTGAACAAGGAAACAATCTAGAATCAATATCTGTTGCCCAGGATTGATGATCTGTTTGATCAGATGAAAGGCATGACAGTGTTTTCAAAGATCTACTTGAAGTCAAAGTATCACTAGTTACGGATTAAAGAGGATGACATCCCGAAGGATGCCTTTAAGATGAAGTTTGAACACTACAATTTTACTGTTTTACCTTTTGGGACTGACAAACGCCCCTAGGTTATTTATGAGTTTGATGAATAGAGTGTTATGCGACTACTTGGAAAAGTTCGTCCAATTATTCATTGAAGACATTTTGACTTCCTCTCAGACGATGGAGGAGCATGATGAGAACTTGAACTCATTACTTCAATGTCTGTGAGAGAACAAATTGTATGGGAAATTTTCTAATTGCTCGTTTTATTAATCGAAGATTCACTACTTAGGGAATGTCATCTCTGGCAAAGGCATCGTCGTGGACCCAACAAAGGTCGAGGATATTATGGAATGGCCTGCACCTACGAATGTCCTGGAAGTATGTAGCTTCATGGGTTTAGTGGGATACTATCGATGGTTCATCAAGGGTTTCTCAAAGATAGAAAATCCGATTATGGAATTGCAGAAGAAGAACAAGAAGTTTGTTTGGACCAAGAAATGTGTGGAAGCATTTCAGAGGCTTAAGGAGTTGTTGAAAACAACACCGATACTAAAGGTCCTTGACATGGACACTGACTTCTTGGTGTGCACTGATGCATCCAAAGAAGGCTTAGTGTAAGGTAGCTAGAGAGGTAGTGGGGGGGCCTAGAGGGCCCATAATGATAATAGTGGAGGTCATTCATTGTAAGGTGGACTAGGTCCACTATATTATTAAATAAGGCCCACTATGGTAGTTAAATATAATAAATGAGTAATTAGATATAATAAATGTAAGAGGACTTCTTATAAGGTTCTACTTCTAGAAGATTCCTCCTCTAGAATGTTCTTAGGTGATGGTAGAACTATATAAAGGGATTCAAGCAATGTAATGAGATATGAAGAGAAGTATTGTATTTGTGAGCATTAACTCAATAGGAGGATGCCCTCTCAAAGAGGCAAGTGAACATGAGAGGATCCCTTCCATAATAGGATCCATTGTATGGTGTTGCCCTATCTCAAGGGTTTGATAGTAATAAAGAAGATTTTTCATATTGTTCTTATATATCTGTTGTGGTGCTTTTGTATTCAGTATTTGGTTCTTAACAAGTGGTATCAGAGTGTTGAGGACAACACTTTCATAAGGGGGATGGAATGTAAGGTAGCTAGAGAGGTAGTGGGGGGGCCTAGAGGGCCCATAGTAATAATAGTGGAGATCATTCAATGTAAGGTGGATTATGTCTACTATATTATTAAATAAGGCCCACTATGGTAGTTAGATATAATAAATGGGTAATTAGATATAATGAATGTAAGAGGACTTCTTAGAAGGTTCTACTTCTAGAAGATTCCTCCTCT
>JZKD02S1371489.1:715855-745731 GCA_000966675.3 Picea glauca
ATGGGGTATTATGGACATGACCGAGATTTTTCATTTGGACTATGTGGTCAGTGCACAGGGTGCACAGGAGGAGATCTAGGATATAATGGATTAGTGCACAAAGATTCCAACTAACAGAGTGGTGGATGGCATTATCTACAGTGGAGGTCTCATATATATAGTTCTTGAATATCGGCACAACACCCCTAGCTCGACAGGGTCTGCTTGACCTCTCGGTCTATGGATATTCCAAGTTCTCGAGATGAAATGGATCTTTCATTCCCAGCTGGAACCTTTAACACATATAACCATAGGTCCTTCTAGAAGTTACCCCACACTAATAAGCGCTAGGCGTAAACCTCTTCTCCACATGACCACTTGTGTAACCACAACCTTAACCTCAAAGGCACATCATGTTTCACGATATTGGGACTTCCATTGTGAAGAAACCCGACTCTTTTGATTTCTGAAAGCTTGAAAAGGGATAACAGTCCACTAGATCCTCCCTTATGCATCCATCATATGACCTCTAGTCAAACCCTGGGGCCTCACCTCCGAGCGCGTCAAGATTTCACGTATCGGGGATTTGTGAAACAACTTATCTCTCTTCGCCCAATAACTGAAATGTCGATATTCCTTTGCCACAGATCAACGGTCCCAAACCTTCGACAATCTGACAGTCCAAATTATATCAAAACTTTGCAACTCGTGACTCTTGAATTGGAACTTTCCCCGCACTCTCGACTTCCGAAAAGATAAAATACAAAATGCCAAATCAACGACTCTCACCCGTTCAGATCTAACGGTTGCTATCTCTCCTTATATTGATTCTTGCTATAAAATCAAGAATTCTAGGGAATTATCGCACGCACTCCTTGCGGCCTTCACAATAATCACTAATTATCTGATGTCTTCCACCTCTGTGCACTCTTTGCGACATAAGTTCTTCAACCACTCACTTGGGTTGGAAAATTCTAAGACTTCAACCAACATGTGCACACCTTGCACGGATCTGTGCTATACTTTCACTTCTACTGGTATAAGAACAATGGTATCTCTCCTGAGCTTTCTAAGATAAAACTCAGAATCTTATCAACACATTCCTTGCGGACTTTCACTGAAATCCTTGCAGGAATTCTCAGGAAGAGAAACAATTGAAACTTACACTCTCCCTCTCACAGACTTCATACATTCAACATGAAATCAAAGATACACACACAACATTGAAACAAATGCAAACAGAGTATATAAGAAAACTGTAAGCATACCATTCAATAGATGCAAACAATGACCATAATAACACCATGAAATTGGATCAAAGAATTCTTATATTAATTTGAGTGCTTCTATACATGGATTTAATGGCGATAACTATCTGCTCATACAACTTCTACAATCTTTGTTCTTCTCTGCTCTCCTATTCTCTCTTTCTCTAAAACTTCTAACTACTCCAATAATAATGATACAATACAATATATACGAGGGAGATTTCTTGAGTTTTCGCTCCTACAATATCAAGCTATCTAATCAAAATTAAAGACTACAACTACTTTACATTTATTACATTAAATGCATACAACTGACATATGAGAGAAAACACTCAAGATATGTGTTACAATATCCAAAACATTTAAGAGCAATTACATCCTTCTAGCTATTACATTAATGTTTCATCTTTTAAAATTCAAAGCGTCTTCAAAATGCCCGTTGGTGCATATCCAATTATCCTCCACTTGCACTTTCTTGTGATGCTCCTGCATCATACTCCTCTGGATGAAAAATTCACAGACTCCTGTTCATGAGCTTCTGCACCGTCTTTCCATGTTTCTGGATATTTTCTTCACTTTCCCAACTGGCATCCTCAATCGGGTGTCCTTTCCATTTTATCAAATATTCAAGATCTGTCTTCCTCTGGGTTTTCTTATTAACTCTCTGATCCATGATCTTTTCCATGTGCGGTTTTTTAGCTACGAGCATCTGTTTGACCCATTGAACTTCCTTTTGATTCTCTTCTCCTCCTGCTTCATCTGCTATGTAAGGATACAGATCTACTACTTTGAATATGGGTGATATGCCCACATCATCTGGCAATTCTATCTCATAAGTATTTTCCTCAAATTTTTGTAAAATCTTACAGGGCCCTATCTTTTTCATCTTCAGTTTATTATATGTTCCCCTTGGGAACCTTTCTTTATTAGATGTGCTAAAACCAAATCTCCCACTTCAAATTGAATCTCTCTCCTGTGTTGATCTACTCTGCGCTTATATTCCTGGTTGGAACTCTGCAACCTCTCTTTAATATTATTGTGGAGCTCCTACGTCTCTGCTGCAAAATCTCCTGCTCCAGTACTTCTAAACTCACTCTGCTCTAAGTCTCTCAACTTAGATACTCCTCTTGGATGCATTCCATACATTATCTAGAATGGGCTCTGTCTTGTGCTCCAGTTAGGTGATTCGTTATATGAAAATTCCACTTGCGGCATAATTTGATCCCACTGACTGTGATGTTCTGCTACTAAACTCCTCAATAAGTCCCCCAAACTTTGATTCACTATCTCAGTCTATCCATCTGTCCGAGGGTGATATGTTGAGCTAAAAGATAAATCTGTCTGCAGCTTCTTCCATAGTGTCCTCCAGAAATGACCATTGAACTTGGTATCCTTTTCTGAAACAATACTCTTGGGTAAACCAAGAAGTCGAACAACCTCTCTGAAAAACAGATTTGTAATGTGTGTTGCATCACTGGTTTTCTGACATGGAATAAAATGTGCCATTTTTGAGAATCTGTCGACTACCACAAACATGGAATCACAAGCTCTCTATGTCCTTGACAATCCCAACACAAAATCCATGCTTACTGTGTCCCATGGCCTCTATGGTATTGGTAGTGGTTGATACAACCCTGTATTCTGTCTTTTCCCCTTTATGTGCTGGAAAATTATACATCTTTCGAAAAATTTCTTGACATCTGTCCTCATCCCTGGCCAATAATATAATCTGTTTAGTTGCACAAATGTTTTTTCATGGCCAAAATTTCTAGCCAATCCCCCACTATGTTTTTCCTTTAAAAGGTTTTCTCTCATAGAACTTTTTGGGATACACAACTAATTTCCTCTAAATAACATTCCATCCTGAATTAAATATTGAATCCATTGGCTTCTATTTCTCAGAACAGGATTCTCACATGCTTCATAAGCGTCCTTGAAATATGAATAATCCTTGTACATATCCTTAAGGCTATCAAAACCTAAGGTCTTCACAAGAAACTCCTGCAGAATCAAACATTTCTTGCTCAATGCATCAACAACCTTGTTAGTAGTTCCAGAAATGTTCTTTATAACAAAAGTAAAGTTCCGCATAAATTCAACCCATTTTGCATGTTTCTGGTTCAATTTCTCCTATTTGGTTATAAATTGTAAGGCATGGTTGTCACTATAAAAATAAACTCCTTTGGAGCCAAGTAGTGTCTCCATTTCTTCAATGCTTGTATGACTGCATAAAACTCTTTATCATATGTGGAATATTTCATCTTGGTCTTGTTCATATTCTCACTGAAGTATGAAACTAGTCTATTGTCTTGACTTAAGACTGCTCCAATCATAAATCCACTTGTGTCACATCTCACTTGGAATGTTTTACTAAAATCTGGCAAAACCAGAACTAGTTGTCCAGTTATCTTCTCCTTCAACAACTTAAAACTTTTCTCCGCTTCCTCTGTCCAATGAAAATATTTATGTATTTTCTTGACTGTGTCCATCATTGGTGCACTAATCCCACTAAAATTTATGATGAACTTCCTATAAAAATTGGCTAGTCCATGGAATCTTATGACTTCAAATATATTCCTCGGCGATGGCCATTCTTTGATCGCTTTTACCTTCTCAGGATACATCTTGAACTTATTCGAAGAGATTACAAAACCCAAATAAATGAGTTTTGTCTTCTTGAAAGATGAATTCTTCATATTTATCACCAACATTTATTACCGCAACCTCCTCATCACTAGAGTTAAATGTCTCAAATGGTCTTCCTCGGTCTTACTGAAGATCAATATATCATCAAGATACACAATTACAAATTTTCCAATGAAAAATTTCAAGACTTCGTTCATTAATCTCATAAAAGTACTTCGCACATTCGTCAAGCCAAATGACATGAAAATCCATTCATACAACCCTTAATTCGTCTTGAATGTTGTATTCCATTCATCACCTTCCCTCATTAGAATATGATGATATCCTCTCTTCAAATCAATTTAAAAAAAAAAACATTTTTCCCCACTCATGCAATCCATCAAGTTATCCATCTTGGATAAAGGAAATCTATACTTGATGGTGATTTTGTTTATAGCCCTCGAGTTAATACACATCCTCCATCCACCATCCTTCTTCAAACTTAACACTATTGGTACAACGGATGGACTCAAGCTTTCCCTAATCAACCCTTTTTCCATCAAATATTCGACTTGCTTCTTGACCCCTTCATTCTCCTGCGATGTCAGTCTGTACGCTGCTTTATTTGGTAAACTCTCTCCTTGTATAAGGTCAATATGATCGCTTATACTTATGATGGGTGGAAAGGAACAAGGCAAATCATCCACCACTATATCAGAGAAATTCTCCAGCAGTTCCTAAATTTCTTCCAGTAGATCATCTATCGAGGTACTGGTCAGGATGACTCTAGGTTTTCTTACGACAACAAACTACATGTCTTGATCTTTCTTGATTTCTTCCAGAAGTTCCTTCCCACTCATGAGAAGTATAGTATTTTTTGATTCTTCTTTCACCTTCTTGTCTTCAATTGATGGAAACATATGCATCCTGCCATTCTTTTCCAAGGTATAGGTGTTCTTTCTTCCATCATGAAATTTTTTTTTGTCATATTTCCATGGCCTCCCCAACAAAAGATGATAGACATATATGGGAATAACATAACATAAGATCTCATCTCTATAACCCCCTATATTAAATTCAACTAAACACTATTTAGTGTCTATTACCTGATGTCCTTTTTGCAACCACAAAACTTTGTATGGGATTGGATGTGCAACTGTCTCCAATTCCAGCTTTTCCACCATCTATGTGGATACTAGGTTATCCGTTCTTCCACTATCAACTATTACCTTGCATACCCTATCCTTGGTCTTGCAAGAAGTTATAAACAAATTGTTCCTATGGACTGGATTCTCCACCTCATTCTCTGGCTTCAAAAGAATTTTCCTCATCAATAAGGATCTTCCCCCTTCTGCATCTTTTGCCTCAACATTTCACCTTTGCGCTTCTGAAATGCGAGATTCGCCTCCTCCATCTCTTTTTCTATCAGGACATTCCCAAGATTTTTGTTAGATCTTTCCACAGAAAAAACACTTTATTTCACCTCCTTTGCCTCTTCCTCTTCCTCTTGCTCGTGGAAAAGTATTCCTATTGACACATTGTCTTCCTTGTGAACTTTCTCCCCTTTCTGGGTGGTTATGAGGTTTCTTCTCTTCATCCTTGGGCTTCTGTACTATGTCTTGCAAAACTTCTTTTCCTCTGCTTTGACTTCTACCTCTTCCCCTTTGACCTTGATTTCAGGCCAATTTCTCTTCTACCTTTAAAGAAATATGATAAGCATCTTCTACATTCCTGATTGTTATCATGCTCATTTCATCCTGAATGTCATATCTTAGGCCATTCATATATCTGAAGACCTTTTCATCATCACTCTCATGTTGACCATCTCTAATGTTTATCCTGTAAAATTCCTTAGTGTATTCCTTCACTGTCATCCCTTTCAGTCTCAAATCATGCATTCTTCGGAACAAATTGATTTGGTAATATTTGGGTATGAATTTGGATTTCATATTTTCTACCATTCTATCCCAACTTTTGATTCTTTGTTTGCCTTTGCAACGCCTGTTAGCCTGTAGTTCATCCCACCATAGTGTTGCATGCCCTTTCATTCTAGTGACAACGTGCTTTACTTCCCTGTCCTCTTCGATATCTTCGTAATCGAAATATTCATCCAAAGCTCTAAACCAATCTAGCAACTCCTCAACATCTAAGTTTCCATCGTACATCAGGATGTCCATTTTTTCTCTGGTACCTATTCTTGTAACAACCTTGAATAGACGTTCTCCTGCAGCATCTTTGGCTACAACTTCTTCTTCAAATCCTTCTTCATTTTCATTTTCAGCCTCACTGATATCTCCAGTATCAGGTGTTTGCCTCTATGTTGTCTCCATAGCATCCAATTGAGCACGAAGTTATCTCATCTCCCTTTCCACGACTGGATCGGGCATAAATCTCTCTTGACATCTTCTTGGCGTCATTGTTTTAACCTATCCACGTAGAATTCAAATCATAATTGTTCCCTGTCTTCCCTCTATAGAAAACAAAAGTTGTTAGCTAAGCTCTGATACCACATGACGCAACACCCCTACCTTGGCAGGGTCTGCTTGAACTCCTGGTCTATGGATCTTCCAAGTTCTCAAGCTGAAATGGATATTTCATTCCCAGCTAGAACCTTTAACACATATAACCACAGGTCTTTTTAGAATTTACCCCACACGAATAAGCGTTAGGTGTAAACCTCTTCTCCACTTGACCACCTGCGTAACCACAACCTTAACCTCAAAGGCGCGTCGATTTTCGCGATATTGAGACTTTCGTTGTGAAGCAGTTTGACTCCTCTGATTTCCCAAACCTTGAAAAGGGATAATGATCCACTAGCTCCTCCCTTATGCATCCATCATATGACCTCCAGTCAAACCTTGGGGTCTCGCTTCCAAGCACATTGGGATTTCATGTATCGTGGATTTGTGACACAACTTATCTCTCTTTGCCCAATAACTGAAATGCTGATAATCCTTTTCCACAAATAAACAGTCCCAAAACTTTGACGAACTGACGGTCCAGATTACGTTGGGACTTCGCAACTCGCAACTCTCGAACTGCAAATTTCCCCACACTCTCGAATTTCGAAAATCCAAAATCCAAAATGTCAAATCAATGGTTCTCACTCGTTCAGATCTAACGACTGCTACCTCTCCCGATCTTGATTCTTGTTGTAAAATCAAGAATTCTAGGGAATTGTTGAGTACACTCCTTGCGGCCTTCACGATAATCACTGATTATCTGATATCTTCCACCTCTGTGCACTCTTTGCAACAAAAGTTTTTCAACCACTCACTTGGGTTGGAAAAGTCTAAGACTTCAACTAGCCTGTGCACACCTTGCACGGCTCTGTGCTATACTTGCACTTCTACTGGTATAAGAACAACGATATCTCTCCTGAGCCTTCTAAGATAAAACTCAGAATCTTGTCAACGAACTCCTTGCGGACTTTCACTGCAATCCTTGCAGGAATTCTCAGAAAGAGAAACAATTGAAACTTACACTCTCCCTCTCACGGACTTCATACATTCAATATGAAATCACAGATACACACACAACATTGAAACAAATGCAAACAAAGTATATAAGTAAACTGTGAAAATACCTTTCAATAGATGCAAACAGTGACCATAACAACACCATGAAATTGGATCAAAGAATTCTTATATTAATTCAAGTGTTTCTTTACATGGATTCAATAGCGACAACTATCTGCTCATACAACTTCTACAATCTTTGTTCTTATCTGCTCTCCTATGCTCTCTTGCTCTACAACTTCTAACTACTGCAAGAATAATGATACAATACAATACATATGAGGGAGCTTTCTCGAGTTTTCCCTCCTACAATATCAAGCTATCTAATTGAAATTAAAGACTACAACTACTTTACATTTATTACATTAAATGCCTACAATCGACAGATGAGAGAAAATGCTCAAGATCTACGTTACAATCTCCAAAACATTTAAGGGAAATTACATCCTTCCAGCTGTTAAATTAATGTTTCATCTTTTAAAATTCAAAACGTCTTCAAAATGTGCACTGGTGCCTATCCAACTATCCTCCACTTGCACTTTCTTGCGATGCTCCTGCATCAAATATACACTTAGGGAGAGGATCGTGAGGGCTATTTGTGATACACATTTGGAAGGCCATTCTAGGTACTCGTATGAGTATGAGGCACCACAGGTGGCACAACTACTTTCCAGGGAGGTGTTTAGACTCCATGTTTTACTCGAGTACATTGAAAGGGATAAGGATAGAAAATTTCTCGGTGCAAGTTGGCAGGAGCCGAAGAGATTAGAAGATGCGAAGTTGATCCCTAGTACTTGGTTTCCACTAAATGATGGAATATTAGGGACTTGGCTCATTTTGACTCCGATGGTTATCAATATGGCACAATAGTAGTCAACAGGCCTTGAGAGTGGTGGGATTCCAATTTGGTGGTGGGATTCAAGCATTCATCTGAGTGATAAATTGTTGATGATGATGATGATGATGATCGACAAAATTGTGATAGTGATTGGTCTACTTTATTTTTGGGATGTCAGTAGAGAAGAGGTTGACACTTACTCTATATGACATGATAGACTTTCTTTTTTGATTCCCAGGATAGAGGCTGGCACTAGATTTGCAAACTTATACTTCACTAGGACACCTTTGTAGGGGATGATTCATGATAGTGGTTTCAGTCCCTTCAGGGATTTTAGCTTGGGGTTCCATGAGAAGAGGATGTAGATTGGGTGCATTGGTCTGACAATGATGATCATAGTGGTGCAACGTCAACATGGTGGTTCCTTACTAGGATAAGTTTGGGACCTTAGGATTACATTATTTGACAACTCAACTACTATTAGAGATGAGAGAACCAATTTTGTTTTTCAGGAGTTTACTCCTAGGATTTCATGGGTTGATAGTTTAGCAGATGGTACAAATGGGAGAGCCAACCATTACATTCAAGAGCTTATTCATATAGAGCATTGTATTGGTGTCTTAGGTGGGATATTCTATGAGGGGTGGAATGATTATTTAGAGTATATGTTTTCTCTATTGATCAATGATGTTCATGAGGCCTCTTGTGTTAGTACATTGCAGGACAATATTGTGGGCGGTAGGTGCTCCACGTCTTTTAGATTATTTTGGGGCCTAGGGATCACTCTCAGTTTCAGTATGGTTTAGCTTGTTTATCATAGGGTTGGGATGGAATTGCTTGAGGAAAAACAATATTTGGGAAGGGAGGACTATAATGTCCCCATTTTTGGATTCCCATGCCTTGAAGTTAGAGGCGACCTTATGAGTTTATGTCATCTTGACCAAAGGAGTAAAATGAGGATAAACATGAGTTTGGTAAATTTGGAGGAGTTATATGGGGTCCAAGCAAGTCCATTCACCATCTTTCATCATCAAGATCATCTCTGTATAGTTCACTCTTGGTTTTGTGGCATTCCAATGATTTTCGTAATTTTGGGTTATTATTGAGCATGCTTTAATTAAATAAACTAAAGGTATTATTTGGATCATATTATTTGAGGGGACACATTAGTGTAATATCTCATTGGAATCAGGAGGAAACAATCTAAAGGTTGAGATGATAAAAAAAAGTGACTTCCAACAATCTTGAATTACAAGCCAATTTTTTGTACTTTCTTATCAAAGTTTTGGTCATATTTATCAAAGTTTTCGTCATATCGTGTTTCCGAGATCACGAAGAGTTTTAAAATATATATCCAACAAATAAATTTGATGGCTATGGTAGTAAAATCTACGACCTTAGAATAGTTTACCTAGCAACTTGACATACCCGACTCCTTCATTTCTACGTGCCAGAATGATTGGTCATCAAGTCAAGCTCAAATTTTATGATGTCCCGGTCATATTTAGCCTACGTCCATATTACCCCAGTATGGTCATGAGGATCAATAACCAGCCTACTGCGCAGACTTTAATGCTATGTCAGGTGGTATATACACCGTCGGATATATCCCGGCGTATATACCAAGACAATTCGATGGTATATATACCAGTCGTCGCATCATTAAAGCCTACGCAGCAGGCTAGTTATTGATCGTCGTATGGTCACCACCATGTGAAGCATGTACCATCTATACCTCCCTTAGCACATCAGGTATTGTCTTCTATTTATTTTCTTTAGTATAGGGAAGGAACAATGGTTCCTATTGAAGTTCTCGAAAGGCCATCTTATGAAGAGATGATGTCTAGGTGATGGAGAGGATGGTGGACACATTTGTGAGAATAGACGAATATTAAAATGAAAAAATATTAATGCAATGACACAAGAGGTGTTAATGCACACTAAGAAAGAAGGTTCAAGCTTAGGATATAATGAAGAAATTGCATTGTCTTGGCTGTAAGATTAATGAAAAATAAACATTGGAAAGAAACAAAAAACTTTAGGAACAAACGAAAAAATATAACATTGGGAAGAGCAAAGTTTGCAATAAGATTTTGAATTTATTGTCCAATAAGATAATGGAGATTAAGCTTTTTTTATTATATAAAAAATAATTTACGTAAAGCTTTCTATGTCAAACATTAGAAATTTGGAAAAAATATATAATCAAATACATAACTAATATCAAGTCAACAATAAATTGAATGCTATAGTCCTACACAGCCGTCAGTGGGGACTAATAGTCCCTACACAGCCTTCAACAGGGACTAATAGGACACATTCAAGGATCCATAAAGACCCGGAAACAATTTATCTTGATGCCTCTAATTAGCTAAAAATAATTCAAACAACGTATGTTCTAATTGACAAAGATATGGAACAAAAATAGATAACCAGTCCAATTGCTAGAATATACGTGGTTATAAAACATAATGAAGCACCAACGGGATAAACTACAACTCAATTGGTTCAGTTGGACAAATGTTATTATAGTGATGGATTGGAATCCAAATTAAGATGAAATTGAGAATTTCAGATGGTGCAAATTTGATCATAGAACTTAAGTGTTTAGGCTCCTAAATATATTAGCTTGCACTATACATTCAAAAATGTGTCTGAACACAAATATTTTGTGGTGTTCAATTAGGTTTTGTAAAGTAGATACACCAGATAGAGAGGTCTCTAAATATTTACATATTCCTCTTGTAAATATGTGGTATATGAAAAGATATCACCATAGACATAGTTTCAAGTAAGTTTCGAGGTTTCTCATGCTCTCTCCTATATTGTGATTTTTTCCCATGACATGTGTTGATATATATTCATGATTGATTGGGCTTGATTGTGGGGAAAAATTCATAGTTAAGCATGCTTGAAGTATATCTCCTAAGAAGTCCTAGTTATTGGGTGTAGATGATTGTTGCTATGTGATTCATTTTGCTAGTTTCAATCCCACTTCTTCACCCATGTGAACATCACCTATGGAATGAGTGTCAAGTTGACTATTCAAAATCATAAGAAATTGGTCATTGCCACTAATACTTATGGGCATGGTTCATAAATTAATGACTTACTCTAGTCAAATAATCCCTAAAATAATATATCATATGTTGGAAGCAGAAGCTCTTCAATGCTTAAAATAAAAAAAGAGTCAAGGGAGCTCTAATTGAATAGTTCATAAGAGACAATACTTGCTAAGGTTTTGAAAATGGGGTAGTAAGCTAAGTGGGCTTGATTGTGGGGAAAATTCCAAACTCCACAGTTAAACATGCATAAGTCAGAGGAGTCTTGGGATGGGTGATCTCTTGGGAAGTAGTCTTGGTTACCCGGTACAAGCCCTGGGAGTGATGATTGATGCTATGTGATTCATTTTGTTAATTTCAATCCCACTTCTTTACCCCTATGAGCATCACCCCAGTGCTAAATGGACTATTCAAAATTATGAAAAAATGGTTAATAGCCATGGGCATGGGTCATAGATTAATGAATTACTCTAAACAAATAGTTCCCAAAAAATGATGATTGATGCTATGTCATTCAATTTGCTAGTTCCAATACCACTTCTTCACGATGTTGTCTAACTATTCTACGAAATGGTTTATTTCGCCAGAATCCAATGACATAAATCTGTACGAAAACACTAGTTTTTGTTATTTAAAATCCATTTCTGAATGCATAAATGGATTCAGTGTGCTGAAAAACCCCTGGGGCACTCGGATTATATAGAAATAACCACTCAAATCTGCGGATCTAACAATTTCTTGCTGGATTTCGGGTAAATGTCCCTGAAAAAAATCACCAGAGAACATTCATTTCGTAAAATGTTTAGACTACAACCTTCTTCACCCTTTTGAACATCACCGGATGCAATGAGTGCTAAGTGGACTATTAAAAATCATAATAAATATATTAAATTTATACCTACTAAAAAATATTCATACTTAAATGTATTTTGAAGATAGATTTCAATATTTGCGAAACTTTTTTATTTGGCCAAAAATTGATTCTTCGTTATAGTGAAATTGACACCCGAAAGTTGAGGGTTTGATCCGACTGCACTTTGAAAAAATTGGATAAGACTCCGCCAGAATTGGTGCCCGAGTTACACTAGAATTCAAAGGTTTGAAATTTGAACTCCGTTGAACTCTTCGAATTCAAGCCCCTCGTCACTATGGATTTGGTAGTACAACGACACATCATCTCATTGTCTAGAATAAAATACAAATTAAAAAAACTTATATACTTGTTATATAATATTCGTTTTCCCTTCTAAAAATCTTGCATTAGTGAGTGGAGCCTATACATGTCATAGGAAAGAATCATCCCATAAGGAGAATCAACCTCTAAATCTATCAGATAAAGTTCAAATTATTTATATATATAAAATTTATAGTTTATTATTTTTATATATAAACAGTAATGAATAACTTTATAGTAAAAAGAGAATCAAAATTACATTGTTTTTATTAAAAAAACTTAAAGATTATTTATGTACAATATAAATAAGAAAACATGACAATATACTAGAGTAAAAACTAACATTATAGTAACACAATAAAACAAAACAGTGGAAAGTTTAAAGAACTTAGAAAGTTTGTCCATGAAAGGATTCTATTATCAAAGCAACTTGAGATTCTCTAGTAAATTCCCCATAACATATATCCATTTTTTATTCACATGTAGGGTGATATTGTTTTGCAGTGTTCACCAATTTCTATTTGGGTGAGTGTTGAATATCCATGCACGCATCTTTGGTTTAAGATGAGTCATGAGAAGAGGGTTTTTCATTTGAAACGATTGGTGAAGGAAAATGAAATTGAATCACCTCTCGAGGGAGGTGTCAATGTGTTGAGATGCGAGACATCAACTAGACCAAAGAGTCCAACTTTATATCAAGCTCCAAGTAGACCAAAGAGTCCAACTTAAAATCAAGATCCAAGTATTTTCTCCTCTAAATATGCATATAGGCCCTAAATTCATGCTCTAGTTCTTTGAGTGTCTGCAATTGGATAGTACTCTTTATAGTGCAAAATATCATTCTCGAATCTCCACAAACAATTTTTTTTTTCCCATCCCTGATATCATTGATTCCATTGAAGGGATGAGTTTACCACTTGGCTTCCAACCTTTTCTACCCCACATTCATAACAATTAAAACACTTCTTCTAACCTCAACCAAGTGATGCAGAACACAAAACTTACTTCTACAATTGCAATGGGCCATTTCTACCATATATATGGAGAACATCCAAACTGACTTCCTCAAAATAATGTACAACCACATATTAAGAGGAATCAAGACAAAAACCTTGCCAATTCTCCATTGGATTCACAACCAAAGTTGGCTCCCAAATTCCCTTCACCAACATCGCATAGTTTAGGAGCAAGAGAATGAGAATGACTATGAACTTAGTTCGCAAGTCCAAAACTAAGAGCCACACATAGAGTGCAACCATGCCATAGTACTGCTCATTATCATAGGTGTTGATGGACAAAGGTATCAGAGAATGAGGTGGAGTAAATTATTTATCTCTTTGTCTTGTCAATCTTGCTTTATGAGACACTTGTATTCAAATGCCATTGTAAAATTAATGCACTAAATTAATATGGGAGGGGCACAAATTGCAAATCCTCCTTTTACCTATATAAATCCCTCACCCAAGCCCACACTTATATTTCCTACAAGATTACCCTTGATGTTTAGTGATTAAAATAATTGAAAGAAGGTTATGGATTCAAAATCCTTGGTCATTGAAAGAATTCTTTGGACAAGTCATGAGAGATGAGCATCTTGAGGAGTTGATTGATGTATCTCTAGTGACCTTATTATTATTGATGAATCACCAACCATTATTTCACATTGCACATCTTGTTCCTTGAGTCATTGTAACCCTTCATAGGTTGTCATTTCTTTTTCCTCATTGTTGGTGACAATGCCTAATCCCCATGTGAAGTACACTACTTCTAGATTTCTATTGAGATCATATATGATTCCCTCACACCTACCACCCTTATCTTTCCTTTAGATGCCCCATCAAAAAATAAAATGTGTTGTTTCCTTTCAAACCACCATTATTGGAATTCACAATATTGCAATCTTAGCTTCCATTTGATTTCTTGATTCAATTTCTTGATCCAAGGATTGAGGGGAAACGAACTATCCAAGAGAATAGATTTTATCTAGAACCTCTCATATACCTCATATACAAAAGATGATGTAGTTTCTAGTGAGCCAAATCTTTTAAGAGAGAAATTTTGGAAATTTTATCCAAATCCTTTGGAGTAGCTATTTGTTTGCTAGCGTACCTCGTTATGATGTTGGCCATGTTGAGAAAATTTGTTACCAACCACGAGGCAATGTGATTGTCTAACATAGAGATTTTGTATCTAGGATCCATGCTTGTTGAGTGAACTCACATTCCAAGAAAATATGGTTAGATGTATCTTCTATTGCCTAGCAGAGGGGACATCTAGTTGGTCGATGGATTCACACTTCCTCAAATTTTCACCTATTTTTACCTATAAAAAATTTTCCTTGCAAAATGATCCAACAAAACAACTCGACTTTTGGAAGGTAGACCACACTACAAATATGTTTCCAAATGGTTGACTTTGGAGAGAGGCCAAGTTTGTTCTTGTTTGATAATATATATTACTCCATTTGACTCCCATCCACACAAATACTAGAGATATTTTCTCAAAGGGGCTACCACACAAAGATGAGCAAATAAGGAAACATATTGGTCCTTAAGTGGATCTAGAGGAGAGAAGGATTTCCATCATGGAACATATCCCTTGCTCTAAAATCAACTCTCTTATTATAAATATGAAATGAACTTTAGAAAGGGGAATTACTTGTGATTAGATCTTCCCAAGGTCAAACCAATTTACCATTATTAGTTATACATGAGAGATAATATTGTATGATATGGAAAAAAACATTATATGATTTTTCATATATCTTGGTACTTTCTGGGTGAAAAAATTGGAGGACTTAGTTTGCAATGCGCATTTTAGGGGCAGGTCCCAATATGGTGATTTGGCATTAGAAAAATCCAAAGCTAGTTTGAGACATTAAATGACATTTTTGGAGTCAAAACTTTCAAATAATATCTCCATCCCCTCAATGTTTTTATACACATAGAAATATTTCCAAGAGTGTGAAAATCACCTCAATTGGAGTTCGTATGCAGAAGTAATGCCTCCCACAAGTTGACCTACAATGTTGACTATTATGGTATTGAGTGGATGTCACATTATCCCCCATTTCTCACACAGTGGGGCTTGTCATGTGTGGAATTTCAATAACATTATAAAGGGTCAAAATTCCTAACACCAATTGAAGGTTAAGGCATTAAAAACCCCTAACCCTAACCCTACACTATTATGGGAGTATGTTAAATACTAGGCCACTAGGAAAGGAAGGGGTTCTATTATTTTGGTATTGTTATTGTTCCATATTTGATTAGATAATATAGGAGTGGGATATTCAATCATAACAAAGGAGGTAGAAGATTCTATAATAGTCATTCAGGACACAATGTCCATGGCAACTCCATAGTGAGTGCCCCTTTCTTTGTACTTGCATTTCATAATTGAGAAAAAGATAGCAGAGCATAGGCCTCATCTTATTTTCATTTATGTGGATGGTCTATTCATTTTCTTGTTTCTTTCATTTCAGTTTCAATTGTTTCCTTAATTTTGAGCACTATGTAGAAATTTTAGACCTAATATATAAGGTAATAAACTACATAATAAAATATTTCAAAATATTTTCAGATCTATTTTCATGAACTACTCTATTGGAATATCGATGATATTTTATAGATCATTGGATGAGAGGAGCATAAATTCTACAAAGTTGCCAAAATGGAGAGCCACTAATCTTTGGGATGGCCCGGTCATTAAGAAATTTTAACTGATCTCTCCATGGATATTTCTTGTATGAGTCTACCTTCCACTATTGAGACTAGCCTCCATAATATTTTTTCATGGAAAACCAAGTTCATCCAAAGAGGATCTCTAATAGCCAAGCCTCTTGTTTCTAGAGGTTCTCTCATTGTTCTCTCATTGATGCGCAATTCACTGGATGGTATTTTTTACTATTCGTTTTCCCTCTTTTCCAAATAAATTTCCTTATTTCTCTTCGAATCTATTAAGTGATGCCAATGGGTTCCAAGAGACATAATCCTTGATAGATTTGTAGACTTGATAATATTTACATTATCAACACCGTCGTCCCTACTAGATCTCCATTAGGCCATTTTATTATTTATTTTTAAGATAATTGGATGCCAATCTACTACTTTGGGTTTTTTTAATGAAATAGGTGTTAAATTATTAGCTTGATTCAATATAGTAAGTTTCTTTTACTTTTGACTATACTTTTAACTTAGATTATTAATGCATAATCAAGATTGAATAGTAAAAACCATAGACAATAACCAACATGCATTTTCACACCATACGTACCCTGGGAAAATTCTATATAGGGAGAAAAACCCCAACAAACAAACTTCCTTTATTGCAAAGATAATGTATGGCCACTTACAACATATCCACCATGAAAAATCTGCTCTTAAAGAGCTTGCCAATGACTCTAACCTGATTGTAGACTATTGAGAGACTATGATGTTATAAGCTCATGTTATAGATTAGCATTGAAGGTGTAACGCGTTGCCTTATTGGACTACTATGATGCCCTTTAATGGATTGATATTGCTACATGTTATTGGACTAATACACCGCCCTAAAATGAACTGATACACTACTCTAAAATGGACTAATATTGTGCCCTATTGTGCACTGTTATAGCAACCTCTCATGTACTGATATTCACTGCCTATATGGATTGTTATAGAAGCCTCCTATGGATTGATATTAGTTTCTATTATGGACTTCTATAAGACTCTTTTCTAAACTAATATACACCAACACTGTGGGTGTATTTTTCTTCCCTCTAACATAAATATTTATTGCATGTTAACTACTCTATATGCGACCTGTTAATTGATATATATGTGCATCCTGCTAACTGATATATATATGTGCAGCCTTCTAATAGAGATATATACCATCATTGATAAAACACTTACTTCCTTTCACCCTCGCGCTGCATAACCTATGTGAAGAATGAGGGGTCGACCTTTGCTTATAAAGAAGTGGAGAGGAGAAGGAGAGGGATTGAATTAGAAAATTGTTTGCATGCTTGACATAATTCAACTTTACACTTTAGTTTGAATTTAGAATTTTAATTGAGACTTTAGTTACAACTCGCACTTGACTTGACAATGCATGTGAACTAACTCAACATGCACATGTCATGCATGAAACATCCAACTCAACATGCAACTAGACATGCATGCAACATGAAACATGCAACAAGACTTGACAACTTGACTTTGAACAGACATACAACTTGAGTTTGGCAACTCCATATTGACATTCAACTTGACTCTTTACAACTCGACTTAAGGCTATTCAAATTTATTCATGGTGGATGGTGTTACACATGCCAACTCACTAGGTCAATATGTTTACATCAATTGAAATGTCTGGCAGATTGTTTGTTTCTAGCTCATAGGAATATTATGTTAAACCTAAATTTTGCTAGATTCCTTGAATTTTGTTCATATCTCACAAGGCTTAACTAGGCTCATACAGGTTTACGTTCCCCCTGACTTTTTCACTAGTATGTTTATGGTCATAGAGGTTGTACATTCCCACTGACTTTTTCACTAGACTGTCTATGCTCACAGAGGTTGTACGTTCCCCTTGACTTTTGAATTAGACTTACATCTTGACTTTTTTCTTAGACTTACAAAGCTTCTTCCTTTGCTTTGGCTAGAATGACAAGATCATATAGCATCTCGTTCATCCTGACTTTTTGTTTGAATCACAGAGGTTGTATGTTCCCCCTGGATTTTATCAATAGCTCACAAGACTGGTTGATTCTCCAAATCTCCTTGGCTAGCCTTAGGGTGTTCCATATGTACTCTCAATGGAGAATGACTGTCAATGCTGCGAAATTTTACACTCCCTCTCAGTGAGGGAGTCATTCTCAGCCACACCAAGCTTGCCTCTCATCTACACAAACTGTCTTAGTGGTAATGGCTTGGTCAAGATATCAGCTACCTACTCGCTCGTGGATATGTATTGTAGCTTTATAGTTTTTCTCTGGACCAAGTCTTGAATGTAGTGGTATTTCATATTAATATGTTTTGACCTGTCATAAAATACCATGTTCTCTGTCAGTTTTATGAAACTTTGATTATCACAGTGAACCACTGTCGTCTCAAGCTTGTCACCGAACAACATAGAAACCAATTTTTTGAGCCATAATGCTTCCTTTCCAGCATCACTTGTTGCAATGTACTCATCCTCTACTGTACTCTGTGTAATGGATCCTTGTTTCATTCTTGACCAAGAGATCATAGCGGATCCTAAACTGAAGAATTATTTAGAAGTACTCTTCTGGTCCACTAGGATTCTTGCCCAATCAACATCTGCATATCCATGCAAAAATAGACCACCACTAGATGTATATCTCAGACCATAGGTAATGGTCCCTCAGAGATATATGAAGATGTGATTTGTTGCTATATAGTGTCTCTGTCTTGGTTCATCCATGAACTAACTCATTGCAATTACTGTATAGCATATATTTGGTCTGGTATGGATCACATACATCAATGATCCAAACAACTTCCTATACATGGTGGGATGCACCAAATCTGAGTTTGTATTAGAATCATGTAGCTTCCTCAGGTTGGTAATCATCGTAGTACACATGGATTTACAATCCATCATACCAAACCTATTTAACACATCCACTATGTATTTTCCTTGTGCCATAAATATCTCGCCTTGTCTTCGCCACACTTCCAATCCTAAGAAGTAATGCATCAATCCTAAGTATTTCATCTCGAATTATGAGAGTATCTCCCTATTACACAAAGATATCCTCCCTTCATCTCCTGTCAGAAAGAGATCATCAACATTCACGATTAGTATAATAGGATGGTTCCCTCTTACCTTCAAGTACATATTCGCATCAACATCACTTTTTTGAAAGCCCGGGATTTTAAGAAATCCATCAATCCTGTCATACCAAACTCCGAGAACCTACTTAAGACCATACAAGTCCTTCATTATATTGCATACAAGAGTGTCTTTTGTTGGACAATTGAGAGGTGGGGGGGGTGAATCAGTTGTTACCATGCTTAAGAAATTATGCTTATTTTAAACTCTTTACAAAGCAATGAATGAAAATCACAATAATGTAGGGAGGTAAGCAATAGAATATTCAACAATCAATCACACACATGAAATATACAAAGAAAGATATTTCCTGAGGAAACCCATAAATGGAAAAACCTCTTCTTCTTGATATGATAAGTAATCTTTATTTTCTGTACATTATCATTCTTATGAGAACCAACTCATTGTGAGGCTACCACCTCTATTTTGCAAGCTGCGATTTGTTGAGAGCACCAATTCTCTGGTTTCTCTAGAACCCAATAGAAGGAAGCACCAAATCCCTGGTTTCTCTAACACCCACTAGAAGGAAGAACCAAATCCCTAAGTGTTCCAGCACCAACTGGATGGAAGCACCAACTTCCAGTTACACAGGCACCGACCTTTATAACAGAGAACAATAGTTCTCCCTTGTACCAACCTATCCCCCTGGTTTTTCTGGATGCAACCAGATGGAAGCTACAAATCCCTATGTTCAAGCACCCACTTGAAGATATGAGGACATCAGTCCTCCCTAGCACCTCCCTACCACCCTAAAATATAAATATTTACTTTCTGGAATTTATCACAGTGATACAACATTTTTCTATGGCTTACTAGTCTCATCATTATTCTTCTACACTACTCTACTCTGCCTGCATCAGTGTCTCTCTCCTCATGTCTGTTGCATTTTCTATTCTTCTCTCAGATATGCATTTATGTTCCTTACTTCTTCTATGCTTTATGCTCTATGTATTATTTCCATTCTATGCACCATGCCTCCTCTGTGCGCTTCAGCTCCTGCACACAACATGCTTCTGCCCGCATGAATCACACTCAACAACAATAAATCAATCATTCTATGCACTGTGCCTCTTATATACTCTTCTGGTCCTCTGCATAGAAAACTTCTTCCCACATGCAGAAACTATCATAGAGCCATGCCTCACTTCTCTCTTCTGCATTACATTCACATGTTGAGTCCTCTTCCAGATCATCCACGTAGCTCATCGTCTTCTTTGGCAGTTATACTAAGTCTGTTTTTCATCAGTGGCTTATCCTAAGATACTTTTCCTTCTCTGGTAGTGCAACTCTTCATCTTCGTTGTCACAGTCGAGTTTATCCTCTCTGTTGCATTTACAGACTTGAACAATTTTCCATCTATCAATTATCTATATGATGAGTCTTCATTCCACTGGCAGTTACCTCGATACTCTTCAGCTCCTCTGGAGAGAACCCTAATATTCTTTGAATTCTCTGCCAGATGCAATCATTCATTTTATGTAGTTACAATTAGTCTGTCTTGGCAGGTACAGAGAGAACCTCTGTGTGCTCATCCCTTTAGCACATTTTCTCTTCCTAAGAAAACATCACAATGGGCACTAGATTTTCTTGTTGAGCCCCTTCCTTTCATGTGAACATCGGTTGTGACCTGGGGCCAATCAATTCGAGACTTCGCATTTCGGGTCATTTGTTGTGAGTCACCCCAACTCTCCCAACTCTTGATCTCCCGAACTTTGAAGTGGAGCTTAGTGACATGCTAGCTCTTCCCTAGATATGACCTTGGGCGATGAGTTCATGTGACCATGAAATTGTGGGTGCGTCCATAGGCAGTTTGAGGGAAACGTGATTTTTGCCCCGTAGTTCACTACGAGCCTCCATGCGTCCTTTCTCCAAAACTATGGTTTCAATTGTGGCCCGCTCATGAAAAGTTAAGGCCCGAGCATGTTCTTCCCCCACAATGGAGCTCGACCGTCAATCTCATGATCTTGATAGTGCTCTTGAACAAACAGTTCAGATCTATCCTCTCAAGTTTGCAGACCAGAACTCACCTTCCTAAATCAACGACTAAGGTCAAATCGTGACCTCGTGTGTTAGTTGTTTGAACATGAGCCAACCCTGACTCTTCCAACTCCTGATATCCGAAATACTCTGTGTGAGATCAATGGTCCACGATCCTCTATGATCCGATGACCCAAATCTTGTCGGGACATCGCGTTCTATGACGTTGGAGAACTACTCACCTCCCTTCTCCTGACTTTCGATTTTTTTAAACCCACTCCAGATCAATGACCCACAGCCCTCTGTGATCCAACGACTGTGATCAAATCATGACCTTGCATTTCTGGTGTTTGAGAGTGAGCCAACACTGAATATTCCAACTCCCAATATCTGAAATACTCTAGATCAATGACCCATGAAATTCCTCGATCCAACGGCTATCCTTCACTCCATCACTTCAGACTTTGGCAATATCAAACCTTTCTCCTTCATGTTTTCCCAGAGAAGTTTCGCCCAGAGTTCATGATTCGTTGACACATATCCTGTTACACGATCAACGATCGAGAATACACCTGAAGTGATCTTCAGATCAAACGACTCGTATCCACTTCGGGTCTTAGGCATTCAGGACTTCAGGTCTTTGGGCGAGTACTGGTGGTAAAAATCCCGAAGCAAAAATACCAAAGTGAAGTAACTCTTGCATCACTCGATGATGTGTCACGAGCCGAGCAATTGCCACGTGTCGCTTGGATTTGTGATTTCCACATACCTGAAATGCCAAATGAACTTAACACTTTTAATTATCTGATTGCACCACATGTCCTTGCTGATGTGGTCTGCCATGTGTCCTTGCTGATATGTTCTGCTGATGTGGTCTTCCACATGTCCTTGAAGATGATATTTGCTGACGTAGATATCCCTGATCTAACGATCATTGTCTGATCTCCAGATCTGATGGCTGACGAAACTTCGCATTCTGGGGATTTCAAATCTCAAAATTTCAGGAGCGTAACCTCCTCTCATCTCTATATACGAAGTGAATGTTGTTCATTCCATCATGATCTTGGATCAACGACTCGATCTTTCTGTGATGCAACTTTGTTGGCTTATCCTATCCTTCCACTCGCAAATGATCTGACAACTGACAGAACTTTGCATTCTGGAGATTTCAAATCTCAAACTTTCTTGAGTGTAAACTCCTCGCATATTTAGATCTAAGCTAAACATTGTTCATTGATCATGTTCTCAGATCAACGACTCGATCTTTTTGTGTCATCCTCCTGTATGGAAACTGATCCGATGACCACTTTTTCTCCTCCTCCTGAGCTTACGCTTCCTTCTGACTTGGAAGTATGTCTAAGTGTCAAAGACCTCGACCTTTGATCCTTTTATGAGTCCTAATGACTTGAACCTCATCTATGCTTATGAAAACTACTATCTCTTTTGAGATTTCTCGTCTCTGCATACTATTCACTTCTCCTCCTAATCTTACACTTCTTTCCGAGCTTTGATCTCTGCATACTCACACTATTCCTCCTGAGCTTTGATTTTCCTACCGTTCTCTTCTTCTTCTGAACTTATTCTTTCACTGTTTTTCATCATTGTTTCTTTCCTCATTGCTGCTTTTCTTGCCTATAAACATACCATCATCGTCATTGTTCTTGCCATCAATGACAAGCACACTCTGCCTGTAAACATGTCAACATATTTTTTATACAGTACAAAACCATCTGGTTGATCCATAAATACCTCTTGTTCAATCATTTCATTCAAGAATGTTTTTTTTACATCCATATGATGTAGCTTTGAACAAAAAACTGAAGCTAATGAAATAATAGATCGAATGGAGGTATACCTGGCTACAGGGGAAAAATTGTCCTCATAGTCAATTATTTCTTTCTGAGTGAATCCTATGGCTACAAATATTTCTTTGAACTTTTCCACACTCCCATCAGTTGCATGTTTGATCTTATAGATCCATTTGGAAGAGACCACTAATTTGTCTTTTGGCCTTGGCACAATGTCCCAAACATTGTTCTTTAGAATAGACTTGTATTGCTCAAGCATGACATCCTTCCATAGTTTTAATTTATCTGCCTCTTCAAATGAATAAGGTTTAGTATCATTGATCTTGCTCATCAATGAAACATAGCCTCCAAACATGTGAGGCCTCTTACTTTCCCTGAATGTTCCTTTGGGAGTAGTTATATTTTCTTCTTCGTGCATTGTTTCTTTAATCCATCATGGCTTCCTTTTGGATGGAGGTTCTTCAAGAGTTATCTACAACTCTTTAGCAGGTTCTAGGGGCTCATCACTTGGCCCTTCATGAGGTTCCTCCCTATGATCATCTGACTCTTCCTTTTCAAAAGAGGGAGAAGATGGTTGGACTAATTTTGATTCTTGTTGTATCTCTCTATATTTATTAGATGTGGCTTCCTCATGGATAGTCACATCCATGATTACCTCTATCTGCCTCTAACCTGGTACATATATCCTATAAGACTTGGACCTCTCACTATACCGCACAAAACCCCCTTTCTTTCCCGAGGGTTCCATCACTTTCCTCTTCTCCTTAGGGACATGAATGTATACAAGACATCGAAATATCCTTAGATGCCCTACTTCAGGTTTGATCCTTGAGAAGACCTATTTAAGAGTCTTTTCCTTCAAGATAGCATGTGGACACCTGTTTTGAATATACATGGAAGTGGAGGTAGCTTCTTCCCATAAAGAATTTGGCAAATCCTGGTCAAACATCATGGCTTTCATTGCCTCACAAATTGTCTTGTTTTTCCTCTCAGGAACACCATTTTGCTGAGGGTTATATGGCACTCTCAACTGTCTCTTGATTCGTTCTTCCTTGAAGAAATACTCAAACTTGAGATATTCAAAGTATCCTCCATTTTATATTATAAGGGTTCTGATGTGTTTCCATGTCATGTACTGTGATGCACCACTGTCTATTAACCAAGTTTTTGACAATGTGAAAACCGTACTGGATAAAGCAGAAACCAGGTAATATTCTTTTCTATTTTCTCTTTCATTAGAAGACTTTTTTGTTTTCTTTTGGATTCATCATCCTCAGTAGTTGGGGCATGATGTTTCCATCTCCTTGTATTTTTCTTCCTATACCAGTAGTCTTTAGCAAAATGACCCAACTTATTCCAACTAAAGCATTTAATCTTAGATGTATCAATACTTTTACCTTTGAACATACCTTTGGTGTTTCACTTCCTCTAAGAGACTTTCTAGAAAGTAAATTTCTTCTTTCCCTTGAATCTTGATGCTAGTGAAGAATGATCTTCTTTGGTTGGCTCACTTGTGATAGCAGTTAGACTCTCCTCTTAGAGGCAATCGTGCCATAACCTCTCAAACATGAGATGAATCTCTCTCCCACTTACATTGGGTAGAAAAGTCTCCCATGAAGAAGGAAGACCATCAAATATTGCCTACACTAAATCATCATCATCCCCTGTGACACCAGTGACCAAGAGTTGATCTCTAATATGGGATATCCTGGAACAGAAAGATGCTACTGATTCACCTTTCTCCATCTTCAAATAATTAAGATTTTTCTTAAGTGTCCTCTTCTAACTTGGATCTTGTTTTTCACATAGATTTACCAAGGTATCCATATAGTCCTTGGAAGTCATTAATGAAGTCATTGTTGGCATTATGTTGTCTTTGATTGAGTCAAAGATGATTCACTTGTTCTTTGCTTGAATCTTCCTGAAGGATGCTCTTCTTGCATTAGTGTTGGGTTCCTCCACCATTGTGGTCACATACTGGTCAATTTCATGCTCCTACAATATATTTGTTATCCATAGCTTCCACACATTGAATTTGGAAGCTCCTTTGAGCCTATCCTCAACCCTGACTGAAATGGAGGATGCCATGGAACTCGCACTGGAAAATTGATCAATCTCGGTTGGATCTATGTGTACCTGTTGCTGCACTTCAACAAGCTTATGAAACCCTAATCTCTAATAAGATGTTAGATTATCATCTTGATTCAATACTGTAAGTTTCTTTTACTTATGACTATACTTTTAACTTTGATTCTTATTGCATAATCAAAATTGAATAGTAAAAACCATAAATAATAACCATCATGCATTTTCAAACCATACATACCCTAGGGAAACCCTATACAAGGAGGAAAACCCCAGCAAACAAACCTCCTTTATTGAAAAGATAATGTATGACCACTTACAATGTATCCACCATGAAAAATCTGCTCTTAAAGAGATTGCCAATGGCTCTAACCTGACTGTAGACTACTGAGAGACTATGTTGTTATAAGCTCTTGTTATAGACCAACATTGAAGGTGTAACTCGTTGACTTCTTGGAATGATACTAATGCATGTTATTGGACTGATACACAACCCTAAAATGGATTGATATTGTGCCTTGTTGTGGACTGTTATAGAAACATCTTGTGTATTGATATTTGTTTCCTATATGGACTGTTATAACAACCTCCTATGGATTGATATTAGTTGTTGTTATGGACTGTTATAAGCCTCTTTTATGGACTGATATACATTATCACTGTGGGTGTATTTTGTCACCCTCTAACAAAAATATTTGTTTCCTACTAACTGATATATATGTACAACTTTCTAATTGATATATGTGTGTAGCCTGCTAACAGAGATATATACCAGCACTGATAAAACACTTGCTTCCTTTCACCTCACGCTACATAACCTATGTGAAGAATGAGGAGTTGACCTCTGCTTATAAAGGAGTGGAGAGAAGAAGGAGAGGGATCGAATTAGAAACTTGTTTGCATGCTTGACATAACTCAACTTTACACTTTAGTTTGAATTTAGAACTAGAATTGAGACTTCAATTACAACTCGCCCTTGACTTGACAATGCATGTGAACTAACTCAACCCGCACATGTCATGCATGCAACATGAAACTAGACAAGCATGCAAAATGCAACATGCATGCATGCAATATGCAACATGCATACATGCAACATTCAACATGCAACAAACTTGCCAACTTGACTTTGACCAAACATACAACTTGAGTTTGACAACTCATCCTTGACATTCAACTTGAATATTTACAACTCGACTTAAGGAAATTCAAATTTCTTAATGGTGGATGGTGTTACATGTGCCAACGCACTAGATCAATACATTTACATCATTTGCAATATCGGGAAGATTGTTTGTTTCTAGCTCATAGGAATTTTATGCTCAACCTAAATTTTGCTAGATGCCTTGACTTTTTCTCATGGCTCACAAGGCTTGACTAGGTTCACAGAGGTTGTACATTACCCCTAAATTTTTCATTAGACTTACATCTTGAATTTTGTATTAGACTTACAAAGCTTCTTCCTTTACTTTCACTATACTCACAAGATCATATAGCATTGTGTTTGTCCTGAATTTTGGTTTGAATCACATAGGTTTTACCTTCCCCCTATCTTTTTTCAATACCTCGCAAGAGTGGTTGATTCTCCAAATCTTCCCCGCTAGCCTTAGGGTGGCCCATGTGGCCTCTCATTGGAGAATGATTTTTGATGCTTCTTAACTTAACAATAGGGATCTATACATATTTAACAGATGTCCATTTTTCTACCAAATGAGGAAACAAGCATATCAACATCAAAGTGAAAGAAAATTTGAGGAGGGAAAACCATATTTTTGAGACTATAACCTTATAATATATCTACTTTCAAACAAAGGAAGAAGAACAAACTAGATCCGAAATCTTATGGACCCTACAAGATTCTTTGAAATGTTGGAGATGTGGCTTAAGAGTTAGAATTTTCTTCTTCTCACATTCATAAGGATTTTCATGTATCTTGCCTAAAAAAGGTTATGGGACAATTAGATGAAGCTTCAAGAATTAGATGAAGAATAGAAGCTAATTATTGAACCAGAAACACCACTTATAGATCAGTGTTCTCTTTCTATTCAGAGTAAAACCATTATGGAGTACCTAATCAAGTGGAAGAATATGCCTCTAGAAGAAGCTACATGGGAAAATATTTGATGAGAAATAGTAGAATCTTAGATCAGCTATTAGATGAGATTCACAATATGGGTTATTTGACGAAGTTATATATTAAATTAAGATAGCACCAAATCATATCAAGAAAAGAATACATCCCCAAAACACCTTTTAAAACACGTGAAGGGAATATGCCTCCAAAAGAATCTACAAGGGAAAATGAGCAAATTCATGAAGAAAAACCCTCAATTTCAAGGTTTGAGGGAAATGATTTTTTAAAGAGGGGGCCTATATTAAGGCCATAAAACTCATTCACTATTAGTATATTAGTTATGATTAGGTCAACTTAGTGGTAGGTTGCATCATACTCACTTTATCTCCTATTTATAATAAAGGAGATTCATTTGTATATTGGGCATATTGTGTTGTGCATAGGAATTATTGTAAAGGGAGGTTTCCCCCTAGAAGTGGTCTCTTTTTCAATGAATATTTATCATTATAGTGACAATTGTTTTCCGTATTGAGTGCCTCAATTGTTTTGTGTGTCCAGTGACAAATTTTTAAGTTTTGGTTTCTCAGGGGGGAAATATTGATTGTGAAGGAAAATGTCATAACATTGAATTTGGTATGGGAGAATATAACTTATCAGGCCCAATGTATGCCATTCTTACTGGAGGAGTATATATCATTTTGGGGATTTGATGGTTGAGAACATTGGGTACAATTTATACAAATTATAATGAATTATTCTTGAGATTTGAATTGGAAGGAATTAAATATGAGATCAAAGGGATAAAATATGCACCCTCTCAAGTCACCAACTCCCATAGAATGGAAAATCTCTTGAAAAGGGTAGTAGTGGGGTTATGGTTAAACTTAATTCTATGGAAATGAAGTAGAAGTATGAAAATATTCTAGACGAACTAAAAGGTAACTTTGAAAAGTACCATAGGGTTCCAAGAAATTCCTAAAAGGACACCTCCATGTAGATATCATGAACACCAAATTGAACTCGTATGTGGAATTAGTCCTAATAAAAGGCCTTATATATATCAACATCAACAAAAAGGGGAGATTGAGGAAATAGTACAACACGTATTAAATGCAGGTATTATTCAACCAAGCAAGAGTTCCTTTTTTCCCAAGTAATAATGGCTAGAGAAAAATATAATTCTTGGAGGATGTCTTGATTACAAATATCTAAACAAAATCACTATCAAGGATAAATTCCATATTCAAAATATTGGTGAGATATCATATGATATTTATGGCATGGATTTATTTCACAAAGTTAGATCTTAAATCAAGATAATATCAAATCAGATTAAGAGAAGAAGACATTCCCAAAACACCCTTTAGAACACATGAAGGGAGTGTTGCTCCAAAAGAATCTAGAAAGGAAAATGGGTGAATTCATGAAGAACCACACTCAATTACAAGATTTGAGGGAAATGATTTTTTAAAGAGAGGATATATGTAAAGGACCTAACCCTTAGTCATTATTAATATATTATTTATGGTTAGGTCATCTTAGTAGTAAGTTACATCATGTTCACTTTAACTTCTATTTTTAATAAATGAGATTTGTTTTTATAGGCATCTTGTCTTATGCAATGGATATATTGTAAAGGGAGGCTACCCCCTTGAAGTGGCTTCTTATTCATTAAATATTTATCATTCTAAAAAGGGCATTAATTTACTTCTTCTCTCTACTTTTATGCTATTTGGGAAATTTAGTTCATAACAACATATGCCCAGTTTCGAGCCTTGGTTGTTGAGAACAAATTTCACAAGATAGACACTAGTTTCAAGGCAATAGATTGGTGGTCAAGGTTCATGGTTTTAAAATTATTTTTAATGGGAACTAGAAAAAAAAATATTAGAGATTCTATTATATTTCTTACCTCATGGTATTTTTTATGATACTTCATTTTCCCCATTCTAGCATCATATCACTAAATGATGACCATTGCAAAATCAAGTGACTTGCGAGCCCCACTAGAAAACTAGCATTTCAATCCATGGTGACAATAATCCATGAAAACCATGTGAAAAATCCACCTCAATTCCTATACAATAGATCCATTTCCTCCTTATTTCATGAAACCTCCATCCATTTCTTAGACCTCAATGCATAGGTATGTCAACCCCTACTCCAATTCCAATCAAACTACCAATATAGAAAAAAAATACACCACTCATGCATCCATTTTGTCATTGAGCTCCATAATGATATGATGATGCTCTATGATGCTAGAATGAAATTCTATGATGCTCAAATGACACTATCATTTGTATTGACGTTAACTAATGCAATGTTGTAACAAAACCAGACTTTTCTTAGTGTCGAAAACAATGACACTAATGTGACATTGGATTGATGTTATTACAACATAATATCCATATTTGAGTCATGATATCTTTTTGAACGAATTGTAAATATTTTTGTATGTTTTTGTTGTAAATTCATAAATTTCACCTCTCAAAAGAGGTTTCTTGGATATAATCCCTAAGATATTTCATCCTAAGGGTTGATTTTAAATATAAAATTTTAGCAGCAAACAATAGTGAATACTTCATTTAACTTTAGTTCAAATCACTAGGAAGCTGAAGAGAT
>JZKD02S1371489.1:745741-765891 GCA_000966675.3 Picea glauca
TTACCTCAAGATTCGAAAGTATCGTAGTATTCATTAATCTTAATTTATGCCATATCCGGCTTGACTTTGGAATAATCATCTTGCCAGCGATGTCATTGTATTTTTAATTGAATACTATGTCATGGAAGAAGACCCATTATAATACATAAAATTATGTATTGGTGTGTTACCTTGACCTTACTGCCTTATGCATATTGCATATGTGCATCTCTATCACAATGCTAGAGCAGTGGCTTTGGCATACGTTGTAAATATTTGTCTATGTGTTTATAATGTTAAACATATTTGATTTATTTCTGGTTTTAGTAAGGAGGCATCTTGATGTATTTTGATTACAATGATGAGGCGTCTTTTGTTTATTTTATTTTTATTGGGATGGGGAATGGTTGGAAGATGACCTTTTTCTTATCAAGTGGTAGGAACACATTTAAGTTTCCAAGAGTCATAGTTCATGGTGCAAGGAATTTAATGTGTCGTATGAATGTTATAGCCATTAGTTTCCCTTTCGTCTTGTTAATTTGTTGATTGGAGCTTGGGGTTTTTTTCATGTGGTTGACAGTTAGTTCGGTCTCCCAGCACATTGAATTTTTTCTTAGGTTATTGGTCTAGATGTGTCGTGTTGCACGTTGGTTATTGTCACGCCTATCTTCGTGTGAGGGCATGATTCCTAATGAGGCAATCATTATGCGCCCTTAGGGTCATATGTGAATGACAACCTGGCCGAAGACTTGTGCTTCCCGATGTGGGCGTTGTTTGTGTTATTTGATGTTGGCACTTGGTTGGTAACACCTTAACGCGTTTGGTTTTGTGCACCATAGAGGTTTTCCATTTACTGGTCATCAAGCCATTATGTCAGGTTGGTGGATGTTGTCCTTTAGCTTGTAGGCATTGTCTTGTTTGTGTAAGGCGTGTAGTCGTTTTTATTTGTCTATTAATCACTGCATGTTTCGTCCAGTTGCCTAATGTGATAGCATCTAAGTCGTTGCTTACTATTGCCTGATCTACGTGCGTTGTGGTGTCGTCAAGTTGCTTTGTTTAACTGTTTTTGTTGTTTCTGTCCTGCTCAAATAAAATAAAATAAAATCTTTTGTGTTGAGTCGAGTGTAGTTGTAACGAGCAGGGTCGTTACATAAGATGGAAACACTCTATTGTGGGCCTTTTGAAATCCTAGAGAGGATTGGTTCTCTCACATATATGCTTCCATTGCATGCATCCTTGTGTATTCATAATGTTTTCCATGTGTCTTTTCTTAAAACATACGTACATGATTTTAATCATGTCATCAATTGTAATGTGATTTAGGTGGAGCCAGAAGGAAATTTTTGAGTGCAACCAATTTGCATATTGGATCAAAAAATCAAACAACTTCGGAAACAATACATGGAGCTACTAAAGGTCCAATGGACCTTGTACGATCCTGAGGATGCAACTTGGGGGCATGAGGATGCTATGCTAGCATAGTACCTGCATCTTTTTGAAGACTTTTGAATTTTTTGTATGTTCATATGTATATAATGCACTAAGGATAGTGCATAAATAAGGGGGATGGGAATTGAATATCCCTAATCCAAACCCCAATTGTAAATGAAATTGTAAATGTACATTTAGATTGGTGAGCCATTGACACCAAGTGTTGGTTTAGTTTGCGTGCACCTGAGTAGTGTGCAAGGATTGTTTTCCAAAGAAAGAGCATGCACATTTCACAATGTTGCACACACATGAGTAAGTTCATGTGGTTTGCGCACCAAAGGAAGGGTGCACACATTCCAAAGTGTGCATGAACCTGAGTGAGTGCACGAGGATTACCTTGAAGTGTGCATCAGATCAAGTTATATATATATATATATATATTTGAGGTTGGAGAGCCTGTGTGGTTATTGGGCTCGTGAATCGAGATGCAAAAAGGTCAATGTGTTTGTCCATGTAAAATGTAATCACACTCAAATTATTAATAATATCACATCATTTCATGCAGATCAATTAGACAAAAAAAGACGGGGGGATAAACTCCACCGAAAAGGGAAAAGGGGGCACTTAAGTCCAAGGGGAATATTTTATTAATATTTCTGAAAAGTATAATTTATGAATATTTAATTATCCTAAGTTATTGAGGTATGGGAANAGAGCCTGTGTGGTTATTGGGCTTGTGATTTAGGATGCAAAAAGGTCAATGTGTTTGTCCATGTAAAATGTAATCACACTCAAATTATTAATAATATCACATCATTTCATGCAGATCAATTAGAAAAAAAGAGACGAGGGGATAAACTCCACCGAAAAGGGAAAAGGGGGCACTTATGTCCAAGGGGAATATTTTATTAATATTTTTGAAAAGTATAATTTATGAATATTTAATTATCCTACGTTATCGAGGGATGGGAACGAGTCACCAAGTGGATAAAGCTAAGTATGAAGGTGACACATGTCCAGTTATGACCATGCAAATATATGGTTGAACCTTAGTGCATTTTGGGGAATTCACTCATTTTTCTTTAGGGGGTTGGACCATCTAAACGAGAAAATGACCATTACCTTATTTGTAGAGAAAAAATTGGAAAGGGGTTTCCATATAGTAACCAAAGTCTTTGTTGTTGAAGAGGAAGGTTTTCAAGCCCATGAGCATTCTCTCTAGGTGAGATATTTGTTGTCCAAGAGGTGGGTTTTTAGGCCCGTGAGCATTCTCTCAAGGTGAGAGATTTGCTAGGAATTGTTCCCTAGTGTGTTGGGAATTAGTTACAGGGATCTGAGACTTCCTGTTCGACCTGTTGTTGAAGACCTAGAAGGGAAGTGGGGAAGTTGAGGAGCCTCTGAGAAAAGAAGGGGTGCACTTCCTTGGGTGGGACAAACATGCGGGGAATGAGAGACTATAGGATAGTTGCAGTAGTTGGCACCTTGAACTGAGAAATTACGTTGAATATCAAACCTTAGCCTAACATTAGGAATTCTTTTTCCCTAGTGGATTTTAAACCCTAGCTCGAGGGTGACCTTTTACTGAAAGTATATCAGCAACATATTCTATGGATGGGAGGAACGTCTGAGCTCTACATGTAGTTGGTGACTCTTTATAAAAGGATGAGTGTTCTTTATGTGCTTATCTAATTTACTATGTGCTTAATTATCTATGTCTGATATGGGTTTATTTCATGTATGACATTGCACACAGATAATTGTCATTATTCTGTATGATGTTGTTGGTACATGTAAGCATGATGTTGTTATGTAGTATTTACTATCGCACAAGCAGAGTATGACAGTTATTAAGTATTCATGTTAGTTAATTTTGTATTAATTTCATTAGTTCTGAGGCAAGGCTAGAATTATTGTTCATGTAGCGAAGTAATTCATGCACACAAGAGGCTGGAATCATTGTGCACATGGGAAAGCAATTCGTGCACATAAAGAGAACTAAATTTGCATGCGACACCAGAGTGGTTGCACGCATAGTAGTAATCATGTGTTCATAGTGGTTACACACACAATATTTGTGTATTCAGAATGATTGTGCACACAACTATATTATGTGATAATTATGTTGTTGTATTTAGTGTCTGAAGAGGAAATATTTGTGTGGTGTGATCCAGCTTGGGATCATGTGCATTACCTCACTTGAATCTAGGCAGATTAACATTATAGTGTAGAATCTTTGCAATAGTTTTTTGGAGTGGCATTGATCAACAGTAAGATAGGGATGTCACAGATTGGTATCAAAGCAAGATTGGTAATGGAGAACGTTATAGAATGGTACATTACAGTTTGGTATCAGAGTTGTATCCCAGCTAGGAGGTTGCATGGACGTTACAAATTGGTATTAGAGCATAGTAACATTACAAATTGGTAACAAAGCATGGTACCCAACTACAAGGTTGGATGAACGTTACACGAATAATTTCTGCACAATTCTCTCTTGGTTCCATGGCATTTGACGATTTCTATAATTTTGGGTTATTATTGAGCATACTTTAATTAAATACACTAAAGGTATTATTTAGATAATATTATTTGAGGGGACACCTTAGTGTAATAGCTCATTGGAATCATGACGAAAAAATATAAAGGTTGAGATGATAAAAAATTGACTTCCAATGGACAAAAAGGATTTAAAGTCAAATAAATCACATTTTGGAGTAAAAAAGGTTTATTAAATTAATAAAGTGATTTTATGAGAAAATATTAAAGATGAATTAAAAGTCACTCGAGGGGAAAAAGGTGAAAAGGGGTATAAAAGAGAGATAGGGCTCATTTTTTCTCATTATGTTGATGATCATTTTACCTATTGGTTTGGAGAACTCTTGGAGCCTTTGGAGCCTTTGGAGTTTGGAGGAAACCCTTGTTTGATTAGTTTCGATGGTGAGACTATCCACCTTATCTAATCCAGTTTTAGTGGTGAAATATTCCACCCTAGCCATTTGGGAGGTAAGATTACTCAAATCTTCCATGTGCATTCATTGGAGTAGGTAGATTTGTCTATTTGTAGAGATTGGGGTTTTGGTGAAGTTCCATTGCCGTAGATCCAATTATTTTTAAAATCCATATTTCTAGAGGAAGAGGTTGAGTTTCCATTGAGAAATTTGTCATATATTGTTATGAAAGAAAAGGGCGATCGGATTTTTGTTTGGAGGTGTTGATATTTTAGCGTTGAGGCATGATCATTTGTATGCCAAATCTTGGAACCTAGGGGGCATCTACAACAAAGTTTAACTGAGGTTTATTGTGTTGTTCAATGGGGGTGCTACAACATATATATGGATTCCCATGAGTTGTTATAACAACTTGTGTAAGAACCAAAGGTGAGTTGTGTCATTTCCTTGCAAATTGGAGGTTTTAGGAGGACCATACAAGAAAATTGTGTGATTAAAGGGAGTCATCTTTAAGATAGATTTGGCTACCATCACTCATAACCCAATTAAACAACAAGTTGTGTCAATTATATAGCATATTGTAGTGTTTAAGGGGTTACTAAAAAAACCATTACATATCTATCTCCATATATATACACCCAACAACAATGGCATCCATTGCAATTGTATTTAGAGACCAAAACTATGAGTTAAGTTGCTATGTAAAGGTTCTGATTGCATTCAAATAAAATTGTGTTGTTTAATCATATATCTTGTTGTTGTATCATTTTGTTTGAGCACTATTTAGTTACAACATTTTCTATTATAATTTGTAAGAGTCATGCATAACTTATTTTTGGCATCAAAACCAGAAACATCCATTGAAATCTTCATGAGGAAAACCAATCAACAAGATATAAACATAACAACATCCAACAAAGGATTCTATATTGGGTTTTGGGTTAGTCAACGAAGTGTTTGACATAAGTCTAGAACCACCAATACACCACAATTACAATAGCAACCAATAAAAGGGTTATTACAATGAGTTGGAGGTGTGATACCAAAGTGTTTGGAAAAGGTATGTACCAGAAATACTCCTATAAAACTACAACGACCACAAGAGGGGTTTCTGTAGACATTTTTGGGCATTTGGTCAAGTGTTTGATGAAAAATATAAACCAGAGTACATCTAAAATACAATAACAAACCTTAAGGGGAGTATTACAAGGGTATAACAACTTGTTGTCCAAGTGTTTGACGGAATGCCAAATGATTAGAAGGCAACAAAATTACAAGGGTTTTGGAAAAAACATTGGTCCAACCTAGATAGGGACATTATAGTGGTATCAGAGCATTGTATTCTCCAAGCATGAAAGGGATTCAGTGAGAAAAAAAATCAGATGGAAAATCAGTGGGTGCAAGATGAGGAGTTTAAAGATTGTTTGAGGGAGTATGTGGTGTCTGGTGAAGAATTTTAAACAACCATGACATTCAAAGAATTTTGCACCATCAAACATCCATAGTGGTATGAGCCCCTTAGAAATGGATGAGGATTCCTTTAAAAGAATAGGGCATAAATTGAATGAGCGTGAAGGATAGGTAGACTAGTTGGAGGTGCATGCATCTAGTCATCTTAAGGATGTGTGCAATGAGGCTGACAAACCAACATTCCTTAATACACCATTAGAGCCATCCTATGAGGTTTTCAACACCAATACACATGATGGAGATGTTGATAGTACCCAAGATGAATTTTTCCAATCAGCAGGTGTTGATTTAGCACCTTATCCCATTTATGATATATATGGTGATGAGGGCATGATTGCGCCTAAACATGCCAAAGTTTTGGGGGTGGATGAGTTTCCTTGGGATGATTATCTATATTCTTAGGATTTGCACATAAAGGGTTAAAAAAGGGAAGACGACTTTGGGGAGCACAACTACAACATAGAAAATTGGTATGTAGAGGTTTGTTTCTATGAGTCTCATCATTGGATAGGGAAATTGAAGGTGAGTGAGGACATGATTGTGGCAGCCGTAAAACATTTTGAGGACACTTATACATTGGTAGTAGATTGTTATTGCAAGGCTCCAAGAACACATGATGAATTTGGAAGAGAACTTTCCCTTGCAAAATTTCAAGCACTTAGAGAGGCATTGGTAGCAATGAAAACCAACTACCTACATCTACTTTCAGATAGAGATAATATTCTCACACTTGATGAGATGTATTATGGTGCACTAAAATGGAAAGAAGAGTAGGTCGACAAGCTTACCCATGAGTTTGAGATTACCAGGGATTCTTTGAAGAGTACGCAGATGGTCCTTCAAGAATCAAAGATGCAAGTTGTTGAGCTTTATAGGGAACTGAGTCTGGTATGGTCATCATTATTTACAATAAAGACTCAATATTCTATAGAAACCATAACACAAGAGGATTCTAGCAATGCTTATGATTAGATAGAGGAGCTTCTTGTGAGGATCCAACATAAGGACTAGTTGAATTTGCATGCACTTGAGGAGAGGCATGAGTTAGAGGTTTTTTATTATGTGCATGTTTTTCATTATGGGGATCATTAGCCACATCCTTTGGAGATCCCATTAAAGGCTTGAGGCTCATATATAGAGGATATAGTTGAGCATATTCCTTGTGGATCAGCCAACAAGGAAGTATATGTACCCATTGATTATGGGATTGAGTATATGCCAGAGGTGGACACATCACCCTAGGATCCAGGTTCAATTGATATTAGGGGAGTAATGGATACAGTCATGCATACAAGACAAATGGTGGTAAAATATGATGTAGTGGTATGCAGTGGTGTACAATGTGTTTTTGGAGCGTTTCCACTAGGGAGCCCTTCTGACAGGGGCATCAAGCATACATTGGAGTTTGATTTACCCATGATCAATGAGTGGAGGGATGAGATTCATGGATCAATATACTCCTTGAAGATTTATCTTTGATTGGGATATCACCAGGTCAAATAAAAAAAGAAGGATACCCATGAGACTACTTTTAGGAGCTATTATGAGTNGAGAAAATGACCATTACCTTATTTGTAGAGAAAAAATTGGAAAGGGGTTTCCATATAGTAACCAAAGTCTTTGTTGTCGAAGAGGAAGGTTTTCAAGCCCATGAGCATTCTCTTCAGGTGAGATATTTGTTGTCCAAGAGGTAGGTTTTTAGGCCCGTGAGCATTCTCTCAAGGTGAGAGATTTGCTAGGAATTGTTCCCTGGTGTGTTGGGAATTAGTTATAGGGATCTGAGACTTCCTATCCAACCTGTTGTTGAAGCCCTAGAAGGGAAGTGGGGAAGTTGAGGAACCGCTGAGAAAAGAAGGGGCACACTTCCTTGGGTGGGACAAACATGCGGGGAATGAGAGACTATAGGATAGTTGCATTAGTTGGCACCTTGAACTGAGAAATTATGTTGAATATCAGACCTTAGCCTAACATTAGGAATCCTTTTTCCCTGATAGATTTTAAACCCTATCTTGAGGGTGACCTTTTACTGAAAGTATATCAGCAACATTGTCTATGGATGGGAGGAACGTCTGAGCTCTACATGTAGTTGGTGACTCTTTATAAAAGGATAAGTGTTCGTTATGTGATTGTCTAATTTACTATGTGCTTAATTATCTATGTTTGATATGGGTTTATTTCATGTATGACGTTGCACACAGTTAATTGTCATTATTCTGTATGATGTTGTTTGTACATGTAAGCATGATGTTGTTATGTAGTATTTATTGTTGCACAAGTAGAGTATGATAGTTATTAAATATTCATGTTAGTTAATTTTGTATTAATTTCATTAGTTCTGAGGAAAGGCTAGAATTATCGTTCATGTAGCGAAGTAATTCGTGCGCACAAAAGGCTGGAATCATTGTGCACATGGGAAAGCAGTTCACGCACATAAAGAGAACTAAATTTGCATGCGACACCAGAGTGGTTGCACGCATAGTAGTAATCATGTGTTCATAGTGGTTACACACACAATATTTGTGTGTTCTGAATGATTGTGTGGACAATTATATTATGTGATAATTCTGCTGTTGTATTTAGTGTCTGAAGAGGAAATATTTGTGTGGCGTGATCCAGCTTAGGATCATGTGCATTACCTCACTTGAATCTTGGTAGGTTAACATTATAGTGTAGAATCTTTGCAATAGTTTTTTGGAGTGGCATTACTCAACAGTAAGATAGGGATGTCACAGATTGGTATCAGAGCAAGATTGGTAATGGGGAACGTTATAGAATGGTACATTACAATTTCGTATCAGAGTTGTATCCTGGCTAGGAGGTTGCGTGGACATTACAAATTGGTATTAGAGCGTAGTAACATTACAGATTGGTAACAGAGCATGGTACCCAACTACGAGGCTGGATGAATGTTACGTGAATAATTTCTGCACAATTCTCTCTTGGTTCCATGACATTTGACGATTTCTATAATTTTGGGTTATTATTAAGCATACTTTAATTAAATACACTAAAGGTATTATTTAGATCATATTATTTGAGGGGACACCTTAGTGTAATAGATCATTGAAATCATGACGAAAAAATATAAAGTTTGAGATGATAAAAAAATTGACTTTTAGTGGACAAAAAGGATTTAATGTCAAATAAATCACATTTTGGAGTAAAAAAGGTTTATTAAATTAATAAAGTGATTTTATGAGAAAATATTAAAGATGAATTAAAAGTCACTCGAGGGGAAAAAGGTGAAAGGGGGTATAAAAGAGAGATAGGGCTCATATTTTCTCATTATGTTGATGATCATTTTACCTATTGGTTTGGAGAACTCTTGGAGCCTTTGGAGTTTGGAGGAAACCTTTGTTTAATTAGTTTCGATGGTGAGACTATCCACCTTATCTAATCTAGTTTTAGTGGTGAAATATTCCACCCTAGCCATTTGGGAGGTAAGATTACTCAAATCTTCCATGTGCATTCATTGGAGTAGGTAGATTTGTCTATTTGTGGAGATAGGGGTTTTGGTGAAGTTCCATTGATGTAGATCCAATTATTTTTAAAATCCATATTGCTACAGGAAGAGGTCAAGTTTCCATTGAGAACTTTGTCATATATTGTTATCAAAGAAAAGGGCGATCGAATTTTTGTTTGGAGGTGTTGATATTTTAGCGTTGAGGCATGATCATTTGTATGCCAAATCTTGGAACCTAAGGGGCATCTACAACAAGGTTTAACCGAGGTTTATTGTGTTGTTCAATGGGGGTGCTACAACATATATATGGATTCCCATGAGTTGTTATAACAACTTGTGTAAGAACCAGAGGTGAGTTGTGTCATTTCCTTGCAAATTGGAGGTTTTAGGAGGACCATACAAGAAAATTGTGTGATTAAAGGGAGGCATCTTCAAGATAGAGTCGGATACCATCACTCATAACCGAATTAAACAACAAGTTGTGTCAATTCTATAGCATATTATAGTGTTTAAGGGGTTACTAAAAAAACCATTACATATCTATCTCCATATATATACACCCAACAACAATGCCATCCATTGCAATTGTATTTAGAGACCAAAACTATGAGTTAAATTGCTATGTAAAGACTCTGATTGCATTCAAATAAAATTGTGTTGTTTAATCATATATCTTGTTGTTGTATCATTTTGTTTGAGCACTATTTAGTTACAACATTTTCTTTTATAATTTGTAAGAGTCATGCATAACTTATTTTTGGCATCAAAACCACAAACATCCATTGAAATATTCATGAGGAAAACCAATGAACAAGATATAAACATAACAACATCCAACAAAGGATTCTATATTGGGTTTTGGGTTAGTCAATGAAGTGTTTGACATAAGTCTAGAACCACCAATACACCACAATTACAATAGCAACCAATAAAAGGGTTATTACAATGAGTTGGAGGTGTGATACCAAAGTGTTTGAAAAAAGGTATGTACCATAAATACTCCTATAAAACTACAATGACCACAAGAGGGGTTTCTGCAGATATTTTTGGGCATTTGGTCAAGTGTTTGATGAAAAATATAAACCAGAGTACATCTAAAATACAATAAAAAACCTTAAGGGGAGTATTACATGGGTATAACAACTTGTTGTCCAAGTGTTTGATGGAATTCCAAATGATAAGAAAGCAACAAAATTACAAGGGTTTTGGGAAAAACATTGGTCTAGCCTAGATAGGGACATTACAATGGTATCAGAGCATTGTATTCTCCAAACATGAAAGAGATTCAATGAGAAAAAAAATCAGATGGAAAATCAGTGGGTGTAAGATGAGGAGTTTAAAGATTGTTTGAGGGAGTATATGGTGTCTGGGGAAGAATTTTAAACAACCATGACATTCAAAGAATTTGGACCATCAAACATCCATAGTGGTATGAGCCCCAATTAGCAATTGATGAGGATTCCTTTAAAAGCATAGGGAAAAAATTGAATGAGCATGAAGGATGGGTAGACTAGTTGGAGGTGCATGCATCTAGTCATCTTAAGGATGTGTGCAATGAGAATGACAAACCAACATTCCTTAATACACCATTAGAGCCATCCTATGAGGTTTTCAACATTAGTACACATGATGGAGATGTTGATAGTACCCAAGATGAAGTTTTCCAATCAACAKGTGTTGATTTAGTGCCTTATCCCATTTATGATATATATGATGATGGGGGCATGATTACACCTAAACATGCCAAARTTTTGGGGGTGGATGAGTTTCCTTGGGATGCTTATCTATATTCTCAGGAGTTGCACATAAAGGGTTAAAAAAGGGAAGACGACTTTGGGGAGYACAACTGCAACATAGAAAATTGGTATGTAGAGGTTTGTTCCTATGAGTCTCATCATTGGATAGGGAAATTGAAKGTGAGTGAGGACATGATTGTGGTAGCCATAAAACATTTTGAGAACACTTATACATTGGTAKTAGATTRTTATTGCAAGGCTCCAAGAACACATGATGAATTTGGAAGAGAACTTTCMCTTGCAAAATTTCAAGCACTTAGAGAGGCGTTGGTAGCAATGAAAACCAACTACCTACATCTAATTTTAGATAGAGATAATATTMTCACACTTGATGAGATGTATTATGGTGCACTAMAATGGAAAGAAGAGTAGGTCTAMAAGCTTACCCATGAGTTTGAGATTACCAAGGATTCTTTGAAGAGCACGCAGATGGTCCTTCAAGAATCAAAGATGCAGGTTGTTGAGATTTATAGGGAACTGAGTCTGGTATGGTCGTCATTATTTACAATAAAGACTCAATATTCTATAGAAACCATAACACAAGAGGATTCTAGCAATTCTTATGATTGGATGGAGGATATTCTTGTGAGGATCTAGTACAAGGAGTAGTTGAATTTGCATGCGCTTGAGGAGAGGCATGAGTTAGAGGTTTTTCATTATGTGCATGTTTTTCATTATGGGGATCATTAGCCACATCCTTTGGAGATCCCATTAAAGTCTTGAGGCACATCTATAGAGGATATAGTTGGGCATATTCCTTGTGGATCATCCAACAAGGAAATATATGTACCCATTGATTATGGGATTGAGTATATGCCAAAGGTGGACACATCACCCTGGGATCCAGGTTCGATTGATATTAGGGGAGTAATGGATATAGTCATGCATATATGAAAAATGGTGGTAAAATATGATGTAGTGATATGCAATGGTGTACAATGTGTTTTTGGAGCGTTTCCACCAGGGAGCCCTTCTGACAGGGGCATCAAGCATACATTGGGGTTTGATTTACCCACGATCGATGAGTGGATGGATGAGCTTCATGGATCAGTATACTCCTTGAATATTGATCTTTGATTGGGATATCACCAGGTCAAAGAAAAAAAGAAGGATACCCATGGGACTACTTTTAGGAGCTATTATGAGTTTTTTGTCATACCCGTGGAGATGACCAACACACCTGACACTTTAAATTCTTGCATGTAGTTACAAAGGATTTTGTTGTTGTTCTTTGATACTCTCATTAGATACAATAGGACATGGGAGGATACTTTTTGGAATATGGATGAGTTATGGGGTATTATGGACATGATCGGGATTTGTCATTTGGACTATGTGGTTAGTGTGCAGGGTGCACATGAGGAGATCCAGGATATAATGGATTAGTGCACAAAGATTCCAACTGACAGAGTGGTGGATGGAATTATCTACTATGGAGGTCTCATATATATAGTTCTTGAATATCGGTGCAACACCCCTTCCTCAACAGGGTCTTCTTGACCTCTCGGTTTATGGATATTCCAAGTTCTCGAGATGAAATGGATCTTTCATTCCCAGCTGGAACCTTTAACACATATAACCACAGGTCCTTCTAAAAGTTACCCCACACGAATAAGCGTTAGGAATAAACCTCTTCTCCACATGACCACTTGCATAACCACAACCTTAACCTCAAAGGCACGTCATGTTTCATGATATTGGGACTTCCATTGTGAAGAAACCCGACTCCTCTGATTTCTGAAAGCTTGAAAAGGGATAACGGTCCACTAGATCCTCCCTTATGCATCCATCATATGACCTCCAGTCAAACCCTGGAGCCTCACCTCTGAGCGCGTCAATATTTCAGGTATCGGGGATTTGTGACACAGCTTATCTCTCCTCGCTCAATAACTGAAATGTCGGTATTCCTTTGCCACGGATCAATGGTCCCAAACCTTCGACAATCTAACAATCCAAATTATATTGAAACTTATCAACTCGTGACTCTTGAATTGCAACTTTCCCCACACTCTCGACTTCCGAAAAGTTGAAATACAAAATGCCAAATCAACGACTCTCACCCGTTCAGATCTAACGGTTGCTATCTCTCTTGAGATTGATTCTTGCTGTAAACTCAAGAATTCTAGGGAATTATTTCATGCACTCCTTGCAGCCTTCACGATAATCACTAATTATCTGATGTCTTCCACCTCTGCGCACTCTTTGTGACATAAGTTATTCAACCGCTAACTTAGGTTGGAAAATTATAAGACTTCAACTGGCATGTGCACACCTTGCACGACTCTGTGCTATACTTTCACTTCTACTGGTATAAGAACAATGGTATCTCTCCTTAGCTTTCTAAGATAAAACTAAGAATCTTATCAACACACTCCTTGCGGACTTTCACTGAACTCCTTGCAGGAATTCTCGGGAAGAGAAACAATTGAAACTTACACTCTCCCTCTCACAGAATTCATACATTCAACATGAAATCATAGATACACACACAACATTGAAACAAATGAAAACAAAGTATATAAGCAAATTGTAAGCATATCATTCAATAGATGCAAATAGTGACCATAACAACACCATGAAATTGGATCAAAGAATTCTTATATTAATTCGAGTGCTTCTATACATGGATTCAATGGCGATAGCTATCTACTCATACAACTTCTACAATCTTTGTTCTTCTCTGCTCTCCTATTCTCTCTTTCTCTAAAACTTCTAACTACTCCAATAATAATGATACAATACAATACATACGAGGGAGATTTCTCAAGTTTTCCCTCCTACAATCTCAAGCTATCTAATCGAAATTAAAGACCACAACTACTTTACATTTATTACATTAAATGTCTACAACTAACATATGAGAGAAAACACTCAAGATATGCGTTACAATATCTAAAACATTTAAGGGAAATTACATCCTTCTAGCTATTACATTAATGTTTCATCTTTTAAAATTCAAAGCATCTTCAAAATGCCCGTTGGTGCATATCCAATTATCCTCCACTTGCACTTTCTTGTGATGCTCCTGCATCATACTCCTTTGGCTGAAAAATTCATGGACTCCTGTTCATGATCTTATGCAATGTATTTTCATGTTTTTGGATATTTTCTTCACTTTCCCACTGGCATCCTCAATCGGTTGTCCTTTCCATTTTATCAAATATTCAAGATATGTCTTCCTCTAGGTTTTCTTATTAACTCTCTGATCAATGATCTTTTCCATCTGCGGTTTTTTATCTACAAGCATCTGTTTGACCCATTGAACTTCCTTTTGATTCTCTTCTCCTCCTGCTTCATATGCTATGTAAGGATACAGATCTGCTGCTTTGAATATGGGTGATATTCCCACACCATCTGACAATTCTATCTCATATGTATTTTCCTCAAATTTTGATAAAATCTTACAGGGCCCTATCTTTTTGATCTTCAGTTTATTATATGTTCCCCTTGGGAACCTTTCTTTATTATATGTGATAAAACCAAATCTCCCACTTCGAATTGAAGCTCTCTCCTATGTTGATCTACTCTGTGCTTGTATTCCTGGTTGGAACTCTGCAACCTCTCTTTAATCTTACTGTGTAGCTCCTACATCTCTACTACAAAATCTTCTGCTCCAGTACTTCTAAACTCACTCTGCTCTAAGTCTCTCAACTCAGATACTCCTCTTGGCTACATTCCATACATTATCTAGAATAGGCTCTGTCTTGTGCTCTGGTTAGGTGAGTCATTATATGAAAATTCTACTTGCGACAGAATTTGATCCCACTGACTGTGATGTTTAGCTACTAAACTCCTCAATAAGTCCCCCAAACTTCGATTCACTACCTCAGTCTATCCATCYGTCCGAGGGTGATATGCTGAGGTAAAAGATAAATCTATCTGCATMTTCTTCCATAGTGTCCTCCAGAAATGACCAATGAATTTGGTATCCCTGTYTGAAACAATACTCTTGGGTAAACCAAGAAKTCGAACAACTTCTYTGAAAAACAGATTTGCAATGTGTGTTGCATCACTGGTTTTYTGACATGGAATAAAATGTGCCATTTTTWGAATCTGTTGACTACCATGAATATGGAATCACAAGMTCTYTGTGTCCTCAACAATCCTAACACAAAATCCATGCTTACCATGTCCCATGGCCTCTATGGTATTGGTAGTGGTTGATACAACCCTGTATTCTRTCTTTTCCCCTTTACRTGCTGGAAAATTATACATCTTTCGACAAATTTCTTGACATTTKTCCTCATCCCTGGCCAATAATATAATCTRTTYAGTTGCRCAAACATTTTTTCATGGCCAAAATTTCTAGCCAATCCCCCACTATGTTTTTCCTTTAAAAGGTTTTCTCTCATAGAAMTTTTTGGGATACACAACTAATTTCCTCTAAATAACATTCCATCCTGAATTAAATATTGAATCCATTGGCTTCTATTTCTYAKAACAKGATTCTCACATGCTTCATAAGCATCCTTGAAATCTGAATCATCTCTGTACATATCCTTAAGGCTATCAAAACCTAAGGTMTTCACACGAAACTCCTGCAGAATCAAACATTTCTTGCTCAATGCATCAACAACCTTGTTAGTAGTTCCAGAAATGTTCTTTATAACAWAAGTAAAGTTCTGCATAWATTCAACCCATTTTGCATGTTTTTGGTTCAATTTCTCCTATTTGGTTATAAACTGTAAGGCATGGTTGTCGCTATAAAAAACAAACTCCTTTGGAACCAAGTAGTGTCTCCATTTCTTCAACACTTGTATGACTGCATAAAACTCTTTATCATACATGGAATATTTCATCTTGATCTCATTCATATTCTCATTGAAGTATGCAACTAGTCTATTGTCTTGACTTAAGACTGCTCCAATCGTAAATCCACTTGCATCACATCTCACTTGGAATGTTTTACTAAAATTTGGCAGAAACAAAACTAGTTGTCCAGTTATCTTCTCCTTCAACAACTTGAAACTTTTCTCTGCTTCCTCTGTCCAATGAAAATATTTTATGTATTTTCTTGACTGTGTCCATCATTGGTGCACTAATCCCACTAAAATTTCTGATGAACTTCCTGTAAAAACTGGCTAGTCCATGGAATATTCTGACTTCAAACATATTCCTTGGTGATGGCCATTCTTTGATCGCTTTTACCTTCTCAGGATACATCTTCAACTTGTTCGAAGAGATTACAAAAACCAAATAAATGAGTTTTGTCTTCATGAAAGATGACTTCTTCATATTTATCAACAACTTTTATTACTGCAACCTCCTCATCACTAGAGTTAAATGTCTCAAATGCTCTTCCTCGGTCTTACTGAAGATCAATATATCATCAAGATACACAATTACAAATTTTCCAATGAAAAATTTCAAGACTTCGTTCATTAATCTCATAAAAGTACTTCACACATTCGTCAAGCCAAACGACATGACAAGCAATCCATCAAGTTATCCATCTTGGATAAAGGAAATCTATACTTGATGGTGATTTTGTTTATAGCCCTCGAGTCTATACACATCCTCCATCCACCATCCTTCTTCAGACTTAACACTGTTGGTACAACGCATGGACTCAAGCTTTCCCTAATCAACCCTTTTTCCATTAGATATTGGACTTGCTTCTTGACCCCTTCATTCTCTTGCGATGTCAGTCTGTATGCTACTTTTTTTGGTAAACTTGCTCCTGGTATAAGGTCAATATGATGGCTTATACTTCTGATGGGTGGAAAGGAACAAGGCAAATCATCCACCACTATATTAGAGAAATTCTCCAGCAGTTCCTGAATTTCCTATGATAGATCATCTATCGAGGTACTGGTTAGGATGACTCTAGGTTTTCTTACGACAACAAACTACATGTCTTGATCTTTCTTGATTTCTTCTAGAAGTTCCTTCCCACTCATGAGAAGTATAGTATTTTTTGTTTCTTCTTCACCTTCTTGTCTTCAATTGATAGCAACATATGCATCCTGCTATTCTTTTCCAAGGTATAGGTGTTCTTTCTTCCATCATGGTTTTTTTTTTTTCATATTGCCATGGCCTCCCCAACAAAAGAGGATAGACATACATGGGAATAACATAACATAAGATCTCATCTCTATAACCCCCTATATTAAATTCAACTAAACATTATTTAGTGACTGTTACCTAATGTCCTTTTTGCAACCACAAAACTTTGTATGGGCTTGGATGTGCAACTGTCTCCAATTCCATATTTTCCACCATCTCTGTGGATACTAGGTTATCTGTTCTTCCACTATCAACTATTACCTTGCATACCCTATCCTTGGTCTTGCCAGAATTTCTAAACAAACTGTTCCTATGGACTAGATTCTCCACCTCATTCTTTGGCTTCAAGAGAATTTTCCTCATCAATAAGGATCTTCCCCCTTCTACATCTTTTGCCTCAACATTTTGCCTTTGCGCTTCTGAAATGTGAGATTTGCCTCCTCCATCTCTTTTTCTATAAGGACATTCCCAATATTTTTGTCAGATCTTTCCACAGAAAAAACACTTTATTTCACCTCCTCTACCTCTTCCTCTTCCTCTTGCTCGTGGAAAAGTATTCATGTCAACATATTGTCTTCCTTGTGAACTTTCTCCCCTTTCTGGGTGGTTATGAGGTTTCTTCTCTTCATCCTTGGGATTTTGTACTATGTCTTGGACAACTTCTTTGCCTCTACTTTGACTTCTACCTATGCCCCTTTGACCTTGATTTTGAGCCAATTTCTCTTCTTCCTTTAAAGCAATATGATAAGCATCTTCTACATTCCTGATTGTTATCATGCTCATTTCATCCTGAATGTCATATCTCAGGCCATTAATATATCTGGAGACCTTTTCATCATCACTCTCATGATGACCAGTTCTAATGTTTATCCTGTAAAACTCCTCAGTGTATTCCTTCACAGTCATCCCTTTCAGTCTCAAATTATGCATTCTTCAGAACAAATTGATTTGGTAATCTCTGGGTATGAATTTGGATTTCATCTTTTCTACCATTCTATCCCAGCTTTTGATTCTTTGTTTGCCTTTGCAACACCTGCTAGCCTATAGTTCATCCCACCACAGTGTTGCGTGCCCTTTCAGTCTAGTGACAACGTGCTTTACTTTCTTGTCCTCTTCAATATCTTCATAATCAAAATATTCATCAAGAGCTCTAAACCAATCTAGCAACTCCTCAACGTCTAAGTTTCCATTGTACATCAGGATGTCCATTTTTTCTCTGGCACCTATTCTTGTAACAACCTTGAATAGACGTTCTCCTGCAACATATTCGGCTACAACTTCTTCTTCAAATCCTTCTTCGTTTTCATTTTCAGCCTCACTGATATCTCCAGTATCAGGTGTTCTCCTCTATGTTGTCTCCGTAGCATCCAATTGAGCATGGATTTCTCTCATCTCCCTTTCCATGACTGGATCGGGCATAACTCTCTCTTGATGTCTTCTTGGCATCATTGTTTTAATCTATCCATGCATAATTCAAATCACAATTGTTCCCTGTCTTCCCTCTATAGAAAACAAAAGTTGTTAGCTAAGCTCTGATACCACATGACGCAACACCCCTACCTTGACAGGGTCTGCTTGAACTCCTAGTCTATGGATCTTCCAAGTTCTCGAGCCGAATTGGATATTTCATTCCTAGCTGGAACCTTTAACACATATAACCACAGGTCTTTCTAGAATTTACCCCACATGAATAAGCATTAGGCATAAACCTCTTCTCCACGTGACCACTTGCATAACCACAACCTTAACCTCAAAGGTGCATCGATTTTTGCAATATCGAGACTTCCGTTGTAAAGAAGTCTGACTCCTCTGATTTTCGAAACCCCGAAAAGGGATAATGATCCACTAGCTCCTCCCTTATGCATCCATCATATGACCTCCATTCAAGCCCTGAGGTCTCGCCTCCGAGAGCGTCAGGATTTCATGTATCGGGGATTTGTGACACAACTTATCTCTCTTCGCCCAATAACCGAAATGTCGATATTCCTTTGCCACAAATAAATGGTCCCAAAACTTTGATGACTTGACAGTCCAGATTACATCAGGACTTCGCAACTCGTGACTCTCGAACTACAAATTTCCCCACACTCTCGACTTTCGAAAAGACAAAATACAAAATGTCAAATCAATGTCTCTCACCTGTTCATATCTAATGACTGCTACCTCTCCTGAGCTTGATTCTTGCTGTAAAATCAAGAATTCTAGGGAATTGTTGCGCACACTCCTTGCAGCCTTCACGATAATCACTGATTATCTGATATCTTCCACCTCTGCACACTCTTTGCAACAATTTTTTTTCAACTACTCACTTGGGTTGGAAAAGTCTAAGAATTCAACCATCCTATGCACACCTTGCACGGCTCTGTGCTATACTTGCACTTTTGTTGGTATAAGAACAACGATATCTCTCCTGAGCCTTCTGAGATAAAAATCATAATCTTGTCAACGCACTCCTTGTGGACTTTCACTGCACTCCTTGCAGGAATTATTAGGAAGAGAAACAAGTGAAACTTACACTCTCCCTCTCACAGACTTCATACATTTAATATGAAATCACAGATACACACACAACATTGAAACAAGTGCAAACAAATTATATAAGAAAACTATGAAAATACCATTCAATAGATGCAAACAGTGACCATAACAACACCATGAATTTGGATCAAAGAATTCTTATATTAATTCAAGTGCTTCTTTACATGGATTCAATAGCGACAACTATCTTCTCATACAACTTCTACAATCTCTATTCTTCTCTACTCTCCTATGCTCTCTTTCTCTACAACTTCTAACTACTCCGAGAATAATGATACAATACAATACATACGAGGGAGCTTTCTTGAGTTTTCCCTCCTACAATATCAAGCTATCTAATCGAAATTAAAGACTACAACTACTTTACATTTATTACATTAAATGCATACAACCGACAGATGAGAGAAAACGCTCAAGATCTGTGTTACAATATCCAAAACATTTAAGGGAAATTACATCCTTCTAGCTATTAAATTAATGTTTCATCTTTTAAAATTCAAAACGTCTTCAAAATGTGCG